>JAAAKG020207688.1:0-22878 GCA_010014905.2 Druon quercuslanigerum | reverse complement strand
ATCAAAAGTATAAGAGAGCCCCAATCAAGCACCACCTCTGTGCGTGGCCTATTCGGTCCTGCCTCAACGAAAGAGGCCAGCAGCAGACCGGACGAGAACCGTGATCGTCGACTAAAACTCAACCCAGATACAATTGAACATTTTTAATCGTATCTCGGGAACCGATGAAGATTTTTTAAGTTTCTCCGGCTTAGATTAAAGATAAAATTTCAGGCTCTATCTCGTATAATTTTCAGATTTTTGCAGCAATTTTCCTAGGTCATGCTAAAAGTTGAAGTCGAGGTACGAAAATTTTAAAAATCTAGAATTTTTTAAAAAGCTTATCAAGTTATGTATGCTCTTTAGCAAATAAAAAAAATCTGTTTGTCATTTCTGGAATTTCATAGGCTTTCCAACTGGTTCAAATCCAGCAGTGATTTTTAATAGTGCTTGCGTCAATCGTTCTCATAATTTTCGACGGTCGTGTAAATAAATACTATTTGGTTGAAAATAAACTTTTTTGATGAAAATTTAACCTTTTTGTATAAAAATTGTCTGAAAAACCTTTATTAGTTAAAAAATTAATCTCTTTTGTTCGAAATTCTTCTTTTCTGTTAGAAAATTGATCTCTTATCGTTGAAATTAAATTATATTTTTGTTAAAAATGCCATTTTTGGTCAAAAATCATTTAGTTTTTAGCTATTAGGATTCAAATATTTTGCAGAAAATTCATCTTTTGGTTGAATTAAACTGTTTTTTCTTTAAAATATAAAAAAATTCAATATCAACTATTAAATTTTTCGGTGATGATATTCGTTTTTTTTTGGCTTGAAAATTGAATTACTTATTTCAAAATGAAACAATTTTTTCGGAATTCACTTTGTTTGGTTGGTGATTCATCACTTTACAACGTATTTCGTTGTCTTGATATTCGGGATGAGTATTCATATTTTTCATAAGCTTGACTAGTTGTCCCGATTTTTCGAGACAAGTCCATCCCTTTTTTCAACCGCCCCAATTATTCCCGGCGACAGGACGCAGCCCAAAAATTAATTTGTTTAATTGAAAATTTAAATATTCCATTTTTGTTATTGAAAATCCATCTTTGTTCTTACAAAGTCAAATGCATCTTTCTTGGGATAAAATTATTCTTCTTGGTTGAAAATTCAACTACCTTCTTGACTACCTTATTCTTCAAGCTGAAGCTCCCCTTTTTTTGAAAATTTAAACATTTTCTTGAAAAAATTCTGTTGCCCTTGAAAAATTATTTTCAACTGAAAATTTAACTATTCAACTTTTTGTTAAAAATCCATCTTTGTTTGTCAAAAATGTAACTATTTGGTTTAAAATTCATGGAATTTGATAAAAAATTATCTTTTTGTAGGAAAGCAGTATTCTTGGTTGAAAATTGAACTATTTTATAAAAATTCGACTTTTTGGTTTAAAAATGCCTCTTTTTTTGGTTGAATTGGACTGTTTTTATTTAAAACTAAAATTTTTTTGGCTGAAAGTACCAAATATTTAATTTTTTCTTAAGAATTCATCTTTCTTGGTTAAAAATTCAACTTTTAATATGAAAGTGAAATATTTTGTTAATAAATCACCTTTGCGATTGATGATTCACCATTTGAGTTGAAAACATGTACCTGAAGTTCCGAACGATCAAATAAACGAAATATTTTTCCCTATTTCTATTTTGCCCATAAATATTGTTCAAACTGTAATTTAAAATATACATTATAATTCTGTTCCAATAATAAATTATTTCCAATATAAAAAAGAAAATATTTTAGCACTTTTTTTAAGTCATGAGTAAAAAAGCTTTGTTCATTTGAACCTTCGGAACTTCAAGCACATGTTGAAACCCCTTTTTTGTTAAAAATTCAACTTTTTTGTTTAAAATCCGTTTCTTGTTTTGGTAGGAAAGTAATCTCACTAGTTGAAATTTGATTTTTTTGAATGAAATTTCATTTCCATTGTTGAAAAATTATATTAAAAAATTTTTTGGGATGAAGTATCAACTATTACATTTTTTTGTTGAGAATTGACCTTTTTTTGTTAAAAATTCTTCTATTTGGCCAAAAATCCATGTATTTTGATCAAAATTCATCTTTTATGGTATAAAATTATTATTCTTGGTTGAAAATTTGTCTTTTTTGTAAGAAAAATGATCTCGGTAGTTGAAACTTCATCTTTTTGGTGAAAAATTATTTATTTGGTTGAAAATTTAAATACATTATTGAACAATTGATTCTCTTTAATGAAAATTAATTCTTTAATTTGAAAATGAAAATTCGTGTTTTTTCGGGTAGAAAAGAAATCAGAGTATTGGAAATTTCATTTTTTTAAAAATTTATTTAATTTTTAATAACGGTGAGGAAAAATGAGAAAATTGGTCAGGAGAAAGTCATTGAAATTCAAGGAATTTTTAAATTGCGATTTTGTAGCAACCCAGTTTAAAAATATTTTCCTGTTTTTTTACAGCCTTATTTATCTATTTCCGAACTCTGTAGGGGTTCGAGTAGAGTTAAAAGACGCTAACAATAGACTATAAAGTATCGTGATTAAAAAAACCTGTCAGCATGTCCGTCAGTGCATAACTACTGTCTGGGTATTTTTTTCTTATTTTTTCGACAAAAAAAAACGCTGCACAAATTATGATACCTTACATAATGTCCCCGTTCTTACAAAGACTCGCAAATCTTAAGTGAAGAATGCCTTACCTTCATTTCGAGAGATGCTGTAGAGATAAATTATATAAAGCTCAAGAATTTAACGGTATCGCTTAATTGCTGTACATTCTGTTAACCGCAATCCTGTTAACGTCTTCACAGGTAATAAAGACTCTTTATTATATTGCTTAATTTCAGATTTAATTGTTAATTAATTTTAATTTTTTAGAGATAAAGTGTTAAGGTTTAAAGTGACAATTAGCGCGAGAAAAATGAGGCCATTAACTTCTTATATATACGCGACTTTCTCGAAAAATAATAAATTAATTCCATTTTTTGTAATATTTTTGTGTGGCGCTGACTTTAAACAAAAAAAAGAAATATCAAATACTTTTCAGAAATCTTAAGACTCAAACTAAATACTTAGGCTGAAACTATTTCCGGGAATCACTTTTATTTTATTGAAAGAAAAAACTAAAAATACGCCATTTTTTCGATAAAATTATTTTTAGAGGTTCAAAGAACTCTGGCAAGATCCGAGACTCAATAAATCTACTACTCCTAGTTTAAAACTTCGAAAAACTGGTTTATCAATAAACGAAAATAAACTGGAAAAGTATTTTTAATGAAAAAACAGATAGTAGCTGCTTTAAACCGAATTTATTTTGCCAACTTCGCCCATAAAATAGGTTTCTATAATTATGGATAAACAAAAGAAAAATCAAATAAGCCCTTAGCATTTTTAAAATTTATTGTTGCTCGTTTTTTTTTAAATTTCAGTACTAAATACAGTTTACTTTACCAACAGCACTTGCTTAGGAGTCATTACAAATTTAAATGTCATGCAAAATCTCTATAAACACAGAAAAAATACATTTTTTTCTGTAAAATGCTTGTGAATAGAACAAAAAAATTTAATTATAAAATGACAAATAGAGGGTAAGATGTAGCAGAAGGAATTAAATTAATGATGTTTTTTTTTGTCAACCTAACATTAAGAATTCTTTTACTTTCTTCACCATCAGCAACATTTTTTTCTGAAGAATATTTTTTACAGAAAATGCGTTAGATTTCTATCATTTATCAAAAGAATTACAGTTGAAATATTTTTTGCCTGAAGGAAGAATTTTTTCAAATAAGAAAATAAAACTATTTTTTGTTGAAAGTGAATTATTTATCAGTTGAAAAGTATACTAATAATTTTCAGTTCATTCTATTTTTTTTCTTGACTAAAAATATTTTTTTATGGTTGAAACTTTAACTATTTTGTTGAACATTAGTTTTTTATGAAAAGTTCAAAATGGTTAAAAATTAATCTGTTTTGATTGGAAATAAATTTGTCTTTGAACATTTTTCTAAATAATTGAACTATATGATTTCAGTATTTTGTTCAAAATGCTTATTTGTTGCTTATAACCAAATGTTTTTTATTTTAAATATGCATCTTTTTTGTTAAAATATAAACTATTACATTTTTTAATAAAAATTTATTTTGTTGTTCGTGGAAAATTTAACTTGTTGATTTAAAATTAAACTAGTTTCTTAAATTGTCTTTTTTTTTTGAAAATTCACAATTTTAGTAGAAAATTCGTTTTTTTTTGTAAAAAATTAATTTTTTAACTAAAAGCTATACTATTTTGTAGAAACATCAACTAATTGCTTGAAAATTGACTTTTTGTTTAAAAATTCATATATGCATGAACATTTGACTGCTCTATTTTTTGTTCAAAATTTCTCTTTTTTAGTTTAAAAAAAATTACTTCGTTAAAATTTCTTTTAGAAATAAAAATATTATGACCTAAAACTTTACGTTCGTCTTTTCTGATACAAAATTCGTTTTCTTAGTTGAAGAATTAACTATTTGGTAAAAATGTATATATCTTGTTAGGAATTAATCTTTTTTGATCAAAATTTAACAATTTGTTTGAAAAAACAACTATTTTGTGGAAAGCTCATTATTTTGATAAAAAAAAAATTTGGTTGTAAGTTAAACTATTTTGCTTAAGGATTCGACTGTTTTGTTGTAAATTTTGTTAAAATATCAACTATTACATTTTTAATTGAGAATTCATATTATTTCGTTAAAAATTTAGCTGCTTGTTTGAAAATTAAACATAATTTTTTGATTATACATAAACAAATTTACGACAGAATTTAATTGGAAAAAATAACGTAAGATTGGGGGGAGAGGGTCAAAACTTAAGGACCAAAAAAATTCACAAAATGATGAGATTCATTGGTCATAACAATAAAAGTTTCTTTGTGGCATTACGAATCTTATTAAATTTGTTTCAACTTCTGACTATTGGGCAAACTGATTGAAAATTTTCAAAGTTTTATTTTTTTATTTTTTTTATATGGAAACAAATAATCTCAAGTTTTTGGGGTAAATTTTGTGGAATATGGAAGAAAGTAAGAAGAAAATTTTTTTCGCAGAAATATATAATATTTCAAAAAAATTACGAAAGCTACAATAAATTTTTTTTTAAATATACTAAAGAAACCTGTACATATTTTTAAATTACAAAAAATGTTTTCTCTATTTTTAACGGGTCCTGTGTTAACGGATTTTTACGGATCTGTAGAAAATAGAAAAAAATGTTGTTTTAAACTTAAAAATATATACCCGTTTCCTTAGTTTATTAAAAGAGCATCAAGAAATTAAAAAATCGAAGGTTATTTTCTCAACGACCTTTGCCCAATCAATTTTTTTTTCAAATTTTTTCAAACACAATCAAATGTCATTTAAAAAAGTGTCAAATAGTGTCAATAGTGTTGTTAGTCTAAGGCCTGAATATCAAGTGATAAAATGTAAATTTCCGGGTGCCTCGCTTTAACCCACACTGTACCACTTAGCCCCGCTTTACGGTAAAATACAAGTATTATAAATAGCTGACAATATGAGTGGTTCTCGTTACAATATTTATTTTTCAGAAGCTCTTTCTCTCGTGTATAATGCAGACACTGCGAAATCGCCTGCACTCGTTAAGCTACAATGTGCGATGTTCGAAGAAAAATGTTCGCAATAACATTGCTAATTCAGCGATGGACAATTTTGAATCGGGGCCAACAATTTGCAACGTTGAGAGGCCGTCGTACGATCTTCGCTGAGCAGGTGGGTTATCGCCTACTCGTGCAAATTTGTCATCTGCTGACAAATTGCGATGTATTGATTAATTAAGCCTTGTTATTTGATTAGTATATTTTTCCGTTAAGGCTATTCAACTGATGAAATAGGTGACGGAAAAAATGTATTTCATAACATACAGATTAAAGGTATTAATCAAAGCTTAGATACCGAGAACACACTTCATTACCTGAACGATTGCTCTCGGATTTCTCTGTCATTTAAAAACATTTTATTGAGTCCGTACGCATCAAATTATGATTAAAGAAAACGACTGAAACGACTTAACCCACTTTATTTTACAAAATATGAATGTTTTCAAAAAAGGCTCCTCACGCCTTAGTCATTTTTAGATTCTCCAGTCGAAAAAAAATTTCTAGTGCCCTAAGAAATCCCTTATCTCTCCTGAATAAATTCTTTGAAATCCAATAAAATATTACATTTATTTTAATTTATATTTAAATTTATTGAAACACCCTGCGAGCTTTTAAATCACTAAAATCTTTTAGAATCAATTTTAGATCAGTTCACATTATTAAAATACATTTAAAGATTCCAAATCCTCTAAAGTGTCTCGAAAGTTTTAAAGTTCTAGAAAATTCTTTATGGAATTATTAAAAATAACCTAAAGGATTCCAAATTTTTTGTAATCCTGTTTAATCACTGACATAATTTTTAAAATTCCTTGGAATATTTTTAAATATCCGAACATTTTTTAAATCCTTTGAAATGCCTTCAAATTATAGAAAATAATAAAAAATTCTTCGGAATTTTTTGAAGTACCCTTAAACACTTTAAATCCTTTAAAATCTTTTGAAATCCTTTGAAACTTTTTAAAACTCTTTTAGGTGACTAACAGGAATTGCGTGACAGCCTTGATTATTCTTGACAGTTACCAACAAAATTCCCGAACTTTTTCTCATTTCCAGATTTTCCCTGATCTGAGGCCACACTGATTATTCGTTAGTTATGTAAAAGAAGTATATTACTCAATGGAAGTGTATAAATCTTGAAAAAAGAGTTATTAAAATTCAGGATAAGAATAAGAATAGAGACTTGTCTGGTTGGTGGATGACCCTTAACCTGGTATCCGTCCCTCGTGGGCGGTTTTTGCTTCGTCTCTTTCCTTCTTCGTTCATTATCTTTAAAAATATTTTCATCTTTCTTTTATGCTAAAAAAAAGGCTGGGGCTCGTTGAGACAATCAAGCCACTGTTATTAAGTGTAACCAACACTAAATTGCAGAGAGTTGGGAGACAAGCTTCTTCTCTCTTTAATCTCTCTCTTTTCAATTTTTCATCTTCCAATTCCTTCCGCCTCCTTTGTTAACTCAAGTTAATTTTAGCTAATTATTTACAGCCTCGTGCCACGTTAATTGGTGCGATGTTGAAGATTCTTTACTAAAAATTTATTTATAACTTGTATTTTGAACCTTTGTTTTCAATTGTCTTTCACTTTTCATATTCTCTTTCCGTTGTTTTTTTTCAACTTTCGATTGTAAATCTTTACATTTTTCATACACACTGAAACTTGGATTTCCGTAAACTGGTTTTTTGCGTTCCTGGAATGGATGGCCTCCACATGTTGGTGACGCGGGGAGCACTGGACAGAAAGAGAGGCGGTGCTCACTCAAGCGTGACGAACAGCATGACGGCCGCACTATCAGCGCATTAGTTGTGTCAGCTTGCGTCATGCCTCCAAATCCAACATAAATGATTCATGAGACCCCGTCTGTTAACGTTCGGAGTTCGATTTGGTTCGAAGGTCACTGAGGGCCACGCCCGAAACACGGCACAAATCAAGGTTCCAGTGTACTTTTCACTTGTACTATATCAAATCCATTTCAAATCAGGAAGTTTTTACACTTCAAGTCGAAGAATCTCTCACAGACGGAATATATTCTTTTTTATAAGAAATTAGATAATAGGCATTTTTCTAATTAGAGAAAAAAAATTGTACAAAGTTACGAGTAATTAAATTTTGACGTATATTTTTTTTATATTACACATTTTGAAAAGTGACGACGATTTGTTTGAAAATATAAAAAATCAATTGTTGCAGAAAACCCCCATTTATATTTTTTTCAATTTTTTTCAATTTTTTTCAATTTTTTTCAATTTGGCCTCCTTTGAAAAAGATATACAGTAAGTTTTATGTGCGCTAAACCATTTTTGTGACAAGTAGTCTTTTTTTATATATAATAATAAAGTTTCCAAATTTAAAAAAGTTGAGCAAAAAATGCTTATTTCTCTTTTGTGATACATTGGGTCATTTTTAATAAATATAATTAACTAAAAAATGTGAAAATTTGAAAAAAAAATTTAATTTTTAAGTTATTAACAATTATGAAAATAAAATCATATATATTTTTTAGAACTCTCAAATAAAATACTGAAAAGATAAAAAAACTTCTAAATTTTTGTGATACCTTTTCAGAAGCGAAATTATCGGTAAAAAAAACTTTCCCCCGGAGTATTTCAAATTTTTCAATTCCGGAAAATTTCGGTTCTTAATTTATTATTTTCTTTGTTATTATATTTTTTATGATAAAATTTTTGTTTTCAATAATTTGGTACTAAACAGGCATCTAAAACATTTGGTAATTTGGAGCATTATTATTTATAAGGTTCTTAAATTTTTTTCAAATTATTAATGTATTTTTGATCTGTTTAGTTCTTTATTTAAGACACTTTTAAGAAATATGTTACTCTGGTAATTGTTTTAAAATTTCTTAAAAAGCTCTGGAAACCACATAAAGATATACAAAACTCCTTCAAAACTTGTGAAAATACTTTGGTATTACAAAAAATCTTTTAAGCACCTTTGAAATCCCGTGAATTAATTTGAAATATTTACAAATTCCTTAAGATCCCCGGAAAACGTTATTTACTCATAAATCTTTCTGTGTATGCTTCAAATTGTTATAAATTATTAAACAAACATGTTCTTAGAAGTTATGCGTATTTGAGTGTTGTTTAAAAAAATTCTCGAGCACGAAATATTTTGTTATTTACAGGAAATGAGGCAATACGTATTTTTTCTATGTGAGTTTAATGCCTAATAAAAAAACATATGAATCTTTCACGTAACTGAAGTTTGCAACGTTTACAAACAAAAATAAATTTTTGTTTTTTATTTTCTATATAATTTTCAAAGTGCCTATAGGTGTTTAAAACTTAAAGAGCTATTAAGAATGATTGGGAATAAATTAATTTTTGTTTTACCTGGCACCAGGTGCAAATAATCAGTAAAAGAAACTTCGGAAATTTTATAATTTCGTTTATAAACGCTGCAAACTTCAGTCACATAATATTTCAATTGAATAAAAACTTATAGAGCATTCAAAAAGTGTGTTTTTTTGTTTGAAAAACGAAGCACTAAATTTAAATACGCTTAACTTCGTGAACAAACTTTTTTTCACAAATCGGAAAAATGCTTATCTCTGGAAATCATATTAAACTACTTGAGGTCCTTAAAATCTTGTAAAATACCTTTAAAAAATTTGAAATCTGCGAACCTTTCGTAATCCATTGGGTTCAAAATGTTGTAATTCTTTGACATACCATAAAATCTCTTGAAATATTTTGAACAGCATTCAAATCACTGGAAATCTTTTAAATGTTTAGAAATCCCTGGAAATATAGTTTACGGTGTAATTAATTTATATATTGGGTAAAATATATAAAATCGTGCGTGAAGGGTGAGGGGTCTTAAAAATCTTACAAGTTCTTACAATAGGGTTTTACTATTTAAAAATTAATAACTTTCTATTACTTTTAAATTTAATCATCATTAACAAAGAAAGAAGTTGCGTGTGTTGAGATTGTACGAGACAGCACGCGCCATTGTAAATAAGGAATTGTCAGTAGTGTAGTGTAACTTTCATTCATTCATTAATTTGGTCCGTTCATTGAAACGTTCGTCGTTTCTCGTGCATGTGGTAATTACTACATCTACAGTTATGTCTCTCAATTGTCTCAGCTTGGCGCACGGCTAATTAATCGTATCCGGTTCGTTATTGACGCGGTTAATTCGAAGTATTGCATTTTTTCTTTATTCATAACGCCTGGTAAAGATTTAATTTATTCTGCAATAAGCCGAGCCAAATATTTTGAAATGAGGATTTCACATCACTGAGAAAATGACATTTTCTTTAAAAACAAACACACGGTAATATTAGAATTTATCACCTTGTTATTATTATAGCTCTGGGCACGATTTTCTTTTCTTATATAAAAATATGTTGTAAGATGAAAACTCTTTTTCAATCATTGTTTTAACATGTGAGTAGAATTTTTTTACCAGGGTGTCTACTAGGGTGGTCAAAACAAATTATATTTTGTTCTTGTTGTCTCACCTTACTTTCTTTTATTTTGTGTAATATTAATCACTGAAAATTATGTTACGTTATTTATTTTAAGAATAATAAACCTAAAAGTGAAAAACCTACCCTACATAGGGAGTTCAAAATTTATAATGTACGTATCTCATATTCCTTTGAAATCCGTTTTTGAAATAGCAAAATTCCGTTTCTTTGCGAAAAATGCGTAATTGTATTACCAGAATGTCAGAAAATAAGGAAATTAAGTCAATCAATTGGTTTTGAATCCAAGAGCTTTTTTGTTCTTAAATTAATTAAAATTAATGTGAGTGATACAATTTTGACCGTACAAGAAGAGAAATTTCAAAATATTAAGTCACGGAACTGCTCCTTGATCTTAGTTCTTGCGCCAAAGCTAGAATTCCAAAAAAATTGATTAATGTAGCTCAATCAATTTGTCTGGCGTCAAGGAATCTTTTATGTTGTGGTATCAACTTTCTGAATCACGGTAAAAAAGTTTTACAGAAAAAAAAAACCAGAATTTTGCAATATTGCAAATGACCATAACTTCCTTGCTCTTCAATAAAATATATCAACATTATACGTCAATTAATTCTTTTCAAGTAAAATAATCTTTTATATTGTTGCGTCAACATTGAATTATGTGAATGAAAATAGATTATATAGACCTATTTTTAAAATATACATTTTTACATTCTCATCATTTATTTTTAATTCATTTATAAATAGTATATAAACAATATTTCTGAAGTCATCCTAGGTCTTTTTTTATGAGTAATTATGTTAAGAACAGAAGAAGCAAAATATCATCATCAGAACACATGTTCACTTTTAAAAAGTCATTATGAATCATTCAAGACCGGAAATATTTATGGTATTCTGAATAAAATTTGGGTACATTTTTTAAAACTGATATTGCTTTAACGTAAACCATTTTTCATTTTAACACACACACACACATACACACACACAAATTCAATAGTTTTGAGCGTTTAAAATCCTTGGACAACGGGTTAAACATTTTATTTTACTTTATAATAATGTTTACGAATATTTTTACATCAAAAAAAAAAAAAAACAGGAGGGTGGGACAAGAAAATATTTTATATTTTTGAGCCATCCTAGTGTATGCCCGGCGGATTATTTTAAATTCCCGGTAATTTCCTGATTTTTTCCCGGTCAATTGTTAATTTTTCCTAGTGAATTTAAAAGAGTTGAAAATATGTCTATGATTGTAAAAGTTTTTCTAAGGTCTCAAGAAATATTTTCTATTATTATGATTCGAAAACATAGTAACTTTCTTTTTCTGAAATTTGAAAGAGGCACCCCTCGAATTGTGGAAATTTTTTTTTTCAAAAATAAAAATTTTAATTTAAATAAGTTTTTATTTGGAACAAGGAATTGATCGAATCTTTGAAGTCTGACTTGATACAATGTATATTTTTGAAAATTCTCTTTTATAAGCAGAATTTCAAAACAAAATTATACTTATTCAAGGGAACTTTTTATATTTAATTTATTTATTTCAACTTCAGACACAGAATTATAATAAACTGAAAATTTATCAAATTTACTATTATAATTCAGAATTCTTGTAACTCCCCTTTTCCAAAATCTGGAAGAGGGACATTTTAAACAGTGAAGAATTCCGATTTAAGATAGAAATTTTTTAAATGCCTTCTACTAAATCAGAAATTTGAGGTAAATAAAAAACTAAGATATTTCACAACATTCTGATTTGAAACAGGGAGTTTTCGAGAAGAATTATAATTATTCTGGATAAGACAATTTTTGGCCATGAAATTTACAACAGAAAATTTGGTAAAAGAAGTTTAAATTATAATTTTGTACGCAAGGTCCCTGTTTTAAGTTGTAATTACTTTTATTTCCAAAAACGTAAGCTATTTTAATCCAGAATCATATTTATTAACAATGTTTTCTATTATAATTCAGAAATAAAGCAACTTCCGTTTTCTAAAATTTATAAAAGGGGACTTTCAAATACTGGAAAATTTGTATTGGGAAAAAAAATGTTTAAATTCGAAGAAATTCTGATTTAAAACAAGAAATTGACCAAATCTGGTGAATGCTGATTTAGCATAAGGATCGCAGGCGGAAGTATTATATATAGTTTATATATTGTGTGGAGTATTATATATAACATTCATTTGTTTAATACATTTTTTATAAAAAACAAATGAAGATTCTATATAAAACTTCACACTACATATAAACTGTATATAATTTTTCCGCCTGGGATTGTAATTGTAAATCCCCTTTTTATAAAGCACACCTGACATTATTTTTCAACATTTCTCGTTTCACATGTCAAAAATTGCCTGTTCAATGACAAAATCAAAATTGTAATTCTTTGAAAAATTCCCTGTTTCACTGCAAAAATTATTATCATTCTTCACGTGCACTCATTATAAAAATTTCTTCTACCAATTATACGTATTTATTTACAACATTTTCTATTATAATTCAGAAATATAGTACCTCCCTTCTTGAAAAATTTGGAAGAGGCAAATTTCAAATTTTGACAAATTCCGACTTAACTGGAATTTTTTATGTAAATTCCCTCCTGTTTCAAGTCAAATTTTAATGCTTTACTGAAACTCTCCGTCCTGTATATTCAAGAGAAAAATTCCAGGTTTTTTCCCGTTGAACAAAATTCCCCGCCCTTTCCCGATTTCCAGGTCAGGTAGACACCTTGATACCGAAAATATTTTTGACATTTGAAATAATATTTTTGAAAACATGTCTGCATTTGTTGTATTTATTTGATAAAAGATGAGTGAATAAACTGTTTACCGTAATCGGTCGATGAAAGAGGTTGCGAAATGATTACACTAAGATATATGCATGATAAGAGGATAATCAAAATCGAAGTAGAAAATAAGGTCTTAAAAATCTAAGAGCATGACGATGGTAATTATGCTCATCGATTAATTGCCATAAAAGGCTTGTTTACGCTCGTCCCAGCTGTCAAATGTATTGCATGACTGTGGACAAGCAAGTGGGGGAAGTTAGTTAATTAATACACACGTCAATCTATTTTTTATAAACCTTTTCTTTTTTCATTATGTTTCAGAATGAAATTTATTGTTTTTATCAATGCTAATCAAATCCCGTTAAAAGAAAAAAAGTTTTATATTTAATACTACTAATAAATAAATGACAATTAATTTAGAAAAAAGTTATTTACTAGATGGAATTTTTTGAAAGAGGAGTGTTATTTTTAATTCTAAATTTCTGACCTCGTTTTCAACTTTAATCTCAAGAGTAATAAAATTGCGAAAGAACTATTCACAGCAATACTAGTTGTTATTGCCAATTTGTTATTACAGGGTTGATATTTGGATGACAGTTGTATTTTAAAATGCACTGAAGCTCTGGTTAAAATTTTAAAACCAATCAGAGCTTCATAGTCGAGAAATCAATTTTTGAAATTAACATGTGGTCTTATGAGAAGTCTTACTTTTTGTAGTATATAAGAAGATTGACAAATGAAAAAATTCTGAAATAATTCTGACATATGTAGCATGTTATCCGAAAACCATATTTGCTGCAAAAAAGCCTAGAAGAATAGACAAATAATTATTTATAACGTAAATATATGACTTATGTTAGAGAAATGAAGGTATGGCAAAGTCGCATCGGTTCCACGTGCTCTAGTTTATGCGCAAATTTTGAATAACACGCGTGCTCGCACGCGACGTTGCCAAACTTATCACTGTGACCGTGTGAGTCAACAGCAAATCGAAGTGTTCTCTCATCTGATTTTCTACGTACCGAGGGTACTTCCTTACTATTCAAACATCAGCATTTTTAACTCGTAACATTTTTAACATAGAATATTTTATTAATTTTGTAAAATAATTAAATTTTTCAACAAAATAGGGGAATTTCATATCAAACAGTTGCATTTATAACGATGTAATTAAGGTTCAAAGAAGAAGAGGCGAATTTAAAAAAGTTGACGTTTTAACCCAATAGTAAGATTTTCAACCTACAAAGATGAATTTTCAATCACATGGTCAAAATTTCAACAATTAAAAATTTCAGAAAAAAAGTTGATCCAAACTATTAAACTTTTAATCCAAAATATGAGTTATCTGTGAAACATTTGAATTTTAGACGCGAAAATATGAATTTCCAACAAAATAATTACATTTTCAACCAAAGAAATGAGCCTTCAAACAAAAAAATTAATTTTGAACAGAGTAGCTCAACTTTGACCCAAGTATTTAAATTTTTAATAGTAGAAAAAAATTAAACTTAAACCAGAAATAGTTACAACTCTAACCGAACTGTCGAATGTTCAAGAAAAAATATTAATTTGTAACCAAACAGTTATACTTATAATCATACATACTTTAAAGCAAAAGAGATAAATTTTGAATAAATCAGTTCAACTTCAAACCAAGCAGTTTATTTTTAAAACAAAAAGACGAATTTTCAAGCAATTAATTGAACCCTCAACCAAAGCAGTTTAATTTTTAACCAATATAGGATAAAATTTTAACCAAGACAATTAATTTTCAACAATATACATGAATTTATAACCAAACAGTTGGATGCTCAACTAGAAAACATCAAATTTTAACAAATATCAATATTCAAAAATAAATAAAAGTTAAATTTTAATTAAAAAATTAATTTTAAGCCAAAAAAAGACTTTCAACAAAATGGTTAAAATTTCAAACAAAAAAATGCACTTCTAACCAAAGGGATAAACCCTTAACCAATTTTTTTTGGTAACAAATTGGTTCATATTTTTACCAAATAGTTGAATGCTCAATTAAAAAATCAGTTTTTAACAAAATAGTCAGATTCTAACCAAGCAGATGATTTTTCAAGTAAAATGACGAATCCTTAACTGGAATAGATACATTTTGTGTAAAAAAAATTATTGCCAACAACAAAAAAGTAATTTTAAACCGAAGGGATATTAAATTTATCATCGTTGAGAGTTATTTAAAGTGCTTTTTAGTGAAATTTCTTGACTTTAGTGAGATTTTTTTCAAAATCCGTGACTTTTCCCTGGCCAATGGCCCTGTTGTTGTTACTGATAAATACCATTACAATAACAATTCAAATCGATTTTATTAAAAAATCATTTTTTCGATAACAAAATGATACAGCGCTTTACATTTTTATGTAAATTATTCATAAATATTAAATTAAATGTGTACGCACTGTTAAAAAATTAAATTAATTCAACTAACCAACGAGTTTTCTTAAGTAATTTTTTTAAAGATAAGAAATCACAATGTTTAAACGAACAATTCCTTCACTTAAAGTTGAACATAAAAAAATGGTTATAACCAGTTTAAACCAGTTTCTTTTACAACAGACCAATTTAAAATAAAAGCGTCCAAAACTGAAGAATATTAAATTCTTTTTTTCAGAAAGCGTCAAAATATATTCTCAAAGTTATCATTTGGCCTGTTTGAAACATTCAAATTAAACAAAATTTTGAAGTACTATATGTCTATCCTTGTAATCAATTTAATTTGAATGCAATATTTTCTTGCTACACAAGGAAAAAATGTTAATAATATTCTACAGAACGTTGAATCTGATAAAAATTTCATTTATAAGTAATGTATTATAATAGCTTTCGATATAAATTATTTATTATCAATACCTATGTCATCTTTGTCGCATTTCAGTTAAAAATCTATCGCAAGTCTTTAATACAAATTACTATAGGGTTACGCAAGTAGTTTTATTAGGAAGTCCATACTTAAAGAGCATGTTGTTTTGAAATTACGATTCCCATATAAAGAAACTCGTCATAAATCAATAAGCAGGGAGTCGAACGTTGTCGATAAATAAGGAAATAAAGTAGTACTTTCAGTCTCCTAAATTATAATTTAACATATGTATGTATGTATGCATAATCGTATATCTTTTAGAAATAATTTAAATAACAAATTACTTAAAAATGTTAATAACTTTGTATCACATAATGGAAACCAATCAAACTGTAAGTGCAAGTGCATAAATTGCGTCAAGTTTTGTTCTGCAATTTTGATCGACGTACTCCCTTCGTTAGGGGTTACAATCTTACTGTTTCTTATTAATTTACGAAGTAGTTTGACTTTCAAACAATAATTTGCCATTTGAAACCAAGACGATTCACTTTATATCAAAAAGACGCATCCTTACAAAACACATACATTTTCAACCAAATATAGATGAATTTTTAGGCTAAATAAGACCAATTTTCAAGAAAAAATGAAAAAGTTAAATTTGAATAGAAAACATTTATTTTCAATAAAAACGAATTTTCTACAAATCCCGTACTAAAACAGTTAAATTTTCCCCAAAAAATAATTTAATATCTACCAAAAAAGATGAATTTTCACAAAATACATAATTTTTCAACCAAACAGTTAAATGTTTAAATCAGAGGATGAATTTTACATGAAAAAATCAGAATTTTTATCAAAATAAATATATTATCAACAAAATATTTGTATTTTAAACTAAAAACATACGTTCTTAACCAGAAATTGAATAGTTAAATTTTTAGTTAAAAAGATTATTTTTCAAAGAGAGAAATTAAGTTTTAAGTAACATTATGAATGTTGAACTAAAAAAATGAATTTTGAACCAAGTAGTTCATCTGTCTACCAGTTTTTTTTACTTTAAATCCCAAAAATGTAAATTTTCAACGAAAAAATCACTTTTTAATAGAAGCAGATCAATTTTTAACATGACAGTAGCATGTTGAACTAAAAACGATTAAAGTTCTACAAAATAGACACATTTTCAAAGCAAGGAAGCGAATGTTTAACAAAAAAAGTTTTTTAGTCAAGGACAAAAGTTTTAATAAAATTATTAAATTTGCAAGCCAAAAATACGAATTTTAAATAAAACAATTTTATTTTCAATCAAAAAGAATAACTTTGAAAAAAGGCAATTTGAACCAAAATTTAATAGTAAATAATAGTAATGTAACAGTAAATTTTTTAACTGAAACATTAATCTTTAAGGTAATAGTTGCTTTTTTCACCAAATATAATTGCAATCAATCTGTTGAACTTTGATCCAAAAAGGTTGACTTTTATCAAAATTTTTGAACTTTGAACCAATTAATTAAATTTTTGAGAAGCTGAATTTTCAGCATAAGATTAAAAAAACTAATTTTTAACAATTTAGTTTCAATCAAAATTATGAAGCCTGCCAACATAAATAGGAATTTTAATAACGTACGATCTAAAGTATAATATTTTTAAAAGACATTGAAGTAAATTCTCCAAACAATGTTTAAAATTGAAGAAATTTCTCTTATGAGATCGTTATTTTTTCACTCAAAACTTGCTGTTTGTCGACCCTGACCAACTTTTTCCGGAACGTAATAAAGTTGAGATTGTAAGCGCACCTTGTTTTCTTATGATGTTTTCAAGCCATGTACAATGAATGTTCTTGCATTCCAAACGTGACTTACCATTCGAAAAAAAATATTGCCGAACCGTTAGATGACAATGATCGATCAAATCAGTTTCTTTTTCATTTAATTTACATACATTTTTTAGATAATTCTGTTAGTAGAAAAATTACTAAATTAAATTGATGTTGATTTATACAATTATTATTAGTGGCGATTTTTCTTAGGAACACACCTTCTTAGGCGACAGTTGAATTTAAAAAAAAAATAGATTTTGAACAAAATAGTAGAATTTTTAACCAAACTATTCAAGTTGCAACTACAAAAAAAGATACGATGTGAAAAAAATTAACACAGTTATATTTTTAGTTTAAAAAGTTACTTTTTAATAACAACAAAAAGTTGTTTTTAACCAGTTGCATTTGACGAAAATATTTTTAAAAATATTTTTACTAAAATAAAAAAAAATCAACAAAATACATGAATTTTCTACCAAATAGTTCAATTTTTAACGTAGGCAGGATACATTTTCCACAAAACAGATTTAAAAAAAAAGAATTTATAACATAGCACTTGTAGTTCAGTTTCTAACCAATTAGTAGAGTTAAAAAACGTGTTTTTAGCAAAATAATTCAATTTCCAACTGAAAAAATCAGTTTTCCAACAAGAAGATTAATATTTTACCAAGAAAGAGGAATTTTCAATAAAACTGTTAAATTTTGAAGCCAAAATGACGAATTGCCTACAAAAACTTAAAATTTCCAAACCGAAAATATGAATTTTCAAGAAAAAAAGTTCATTTACAACCAATTAGTTAAGTTTTCAAATTAAATGACGAATATTCAACCAAAATAAAAATTAAATTATTTATAAACTAGTACAACTTTAAATCAATTGCATCGTTGATTTTCCAACCAAAAAAAGAGAGTTTTCACAAAATAGTTGAGTCAAAACAGATTAATTTTCTTTCAAACCATGACATTTTTAACTAAAGAGGACCAGTTTTGAACCAAGAAGATTAATTTACTACCAAAAAAGAAGATTTTTCAATAAACTATAAGAATTTGTAAACGAACAGTGGGATATTTAACTAGGAAAGATTAACTTCCAATGAAGAATATCAAATTTCAACCTAAAATGGAATTGTTACATATTTAATTTTTTGAATTATTTGTCAAAAAAAAAAAATTAATAAATTTTTAACAAAATAGTTAAAACTTCCACAAAAAATGATAACTTTTTAAAAAAATTGTTGAATGTTCAAGAAAAGAATTACATTTTTGACCAAATAATAAGTTTTCTTATCAAAAACACTGAATTCTTAACCAAAAATGGTAGGGAAGACTTTTTAACCGAAAAATATGACAGATAAATTTTCAAACTAAAAAGATAAATTTTCAAACTAAAAAGATGAATGTTCAACAAATAGATGAAATTTCTAAAAAAAAAAAGAGTTTTTCAGTCTGGGAAAAAAATTTTCTATTAAACTGTTGAATTTGCAGACAAAAATTAATGACTTTTAAACAAAAGTTTTAAATTCTTAAGTAGTTTAATTTTCGATCAAAATATGATTTTTAACCTGCAGAGATAAATTCTCTACTTAAACAGATGAATTTTCAAAAATACACGAAAATGTAACCAAACAGTTGGATTTAAAAAAAATTTTTTTTTACTGAAAAATATAAATTATCAACTAAACATGGAATAGTTACATACTTAATTTAAACAATAATTTTTAACCAAAAGAGCTGAATTCCCTACCAAAAATGTAATAGTCGACTCTTTTAATAAAAAATAGTGGGATTTCCTTATTAGATTCTATTAATTCAGTTCGCATTTAAGCGAAATTACCAAAATTTGTTATAATTAATCATCAGGAAACTTACTACGCCCCCACGTTCGTCCAAAGATAATTAAAAATATTAATTCTTTACCAAGACGTGTCAGACTGTATGAAACTCTTTTTCGATACAAATTATTTATAAAATCTGAAAAAGACCAGAAACCACAAAAATTCAGGATTATGTAAAAACTTTAAGGCTCAATTAAAAAAGTTTAAATTTCAGCTCAACAAACGTCTCTCTTTCATGGATGACGTTAAATAATAGTTGTTATAAAAAAAATGTTCCTCTTTGGGGGTATCTCGTGTCTTTTGACGTAATATCGCTATTTTCGATTTTGTGCATTTTTATGATTAGAACTAAAACTATGTCTCCTATCAAGAATTGATTAATAATGAATTTGTAGAACTTTGCTGGTATCACACTGTTTTTTAATTCGTCTTCTTTCGTATCCTGCATTGTTTTACTAAAAAATAGAATTTTTGAATTTTCATTATTTTTTGTGCAACAATATTTTGAATTTCCGATTTTTCTAGAAAATCCAAAAAGTTATGATAATCTTGAAGGGCTATCAAAAAGCAATGTTTTTCTTCAATTGACTTTTTTTCATATCGTGCGTTTTTTGGCTTAATATTTTCATTTTCGATTGGTTCAAAATATTTGAAATTGCTATCACTCTGAGAATATTCTTTTTATCGAAAAAAGTCATAAGGATAAATAGTTCTTCTTTTATAATTCTATACATATCCGTACGTAGAATTTTCAAATTCAGAAAAAAGTGGTCTTAAAGATGTCCAAAATCCGCTCACATTTTTCATTTTGATCGAAAACGGCTGGTTAATGAACTTGTCCTTTTATTTAGGACCTAAAAAAAGTGTGCCAAAAATTGACTCGATCCATTCATTTTTTCAAGAGTTATCGTGTTTACGAACGGACGGACAGACAAACAGAAGCCATCGTAAAAACTTGATTTTCGGATTCAGAGGGTCTCGAAACGCGGAGATCCGCTGGAAAACTGTGGTGTCGAATTTCCGACAATTCTAATACTTTTTTAATCATAAATGATGAGAATGTAAAAATAATTAAAGTTTGCGCGACACTATTTTTATTTTTGTACGATCAATTTAGTGTCTTTCTGACAGTCCATTAAATGAAAAACGATTACATGTCAGGTTTATTTTTATTATAGTTTTAGCACTGTTTATTGGTATTGCCAGCTGCGTTGGTAGACAGACTTCACTATTATAAACATTGCTACGTGAAATTTGTACTATTTTTATCAAAGACATATTCACTTTTCCGGGAAGCACTTGAGCATACGTCCCTTGTGAAAAGAACTACTTTTCTTCTATGAAAATATTAAGTTTTTAGTTTATCGCGAGCAGGTTTATAAATTTATTTTTTTTACAGAAATTCTAGAAACATTCTCTCTGTTTGCCAAATTCTTCCACATAACACTTTACAGCCGAAAGTGCTCTCAAGTTAGGAAAAATAGGACGCTTTTTAACGAAAATACATTTCTTTACAAAAACAAAGGTTTTTTTCAAACAAAGTTCTATTTGAAACAAAGTATAGTTGAATTTTCAATAAAAAAAAGTTAACTTTTGAACAAAAAAGATTAATATTCTAGTAAAATTATGAATTTTCAACAAAATAAATGAATTTTGCACACTCAGAAAAAAGTTTGCTGGATACAACCACATTTTTTTATTAATAAATTTTGGTTGATTATAATAAATATTTAGGTTGATCCAACCAAATATTTAGTTTGATCTAATCAAATATTTTGGTTGGATCAACAATCGGCGTATCAACGGTCGTACAACATGTATATAAAGAGCCTTTCTCATTAATTAACACTTTTGTTAAGCATCACTTGCAGAATCAGAAACTGTAAACTGTAAGTATTTGGTTAAACCAACCAAATTATCTCGTCACTTTAACCAAATCATTTTCTAATAAATGTTATATACCGCCCAATACATTTATTTAGCTGAATCAACTAAACATAGTCAACAAATAAATAATTACCTTGAATTAAACAAATTAATTCGATATGTTTTCTAAATATAACCAAAGGTTTATTTGAGCTGACCAAACTTTTTTGTTTCAGCAAACAAAGTAGGTTGAATAAACTGTTTTGTTGAATGAACTTATTCTTTTATCTGATGAGTGCACCAAATAGTTGGAGATTCAACTAAAAAAAAAGCGCATGAATTTTTAAACAAAAATAGATCAGTGAAAATTTTGGTTAAAAAGATAAACATTCAATTAGAAAAGAAGAGTCTTTAACAAAATAGTTAATTTGTCAACCAAAGAGATGACGTTTTAACTTAAATGATAAATATTCAAACAAAAAATCCACTTTACACAAAATTGTTCAACTTTTAACAAAATATCATTGATTTATCGATTAAGAGGATGAATTGTCATTAAGACGTTTAATTTTCTAGAAACGAAGACCTTTCTTAACGAAAAACATGAATTTTTAACCAGATAGTTAAGTTTTCTACTAAACAAATAATTCAAAACCTTGAACAGTAAAATTTTCAGTTTAAATTTTAATACACAACCAAAAAAGAATTTTTAATAAAATAGATAATTTATCAAAGAGATGCATTTTTAACTTAAACAAGTGGAAAATTTAAGAAAAAACTGCAACTTTCTGGGATTATTATAAGATTAGTATTATTATAAATAATAAATAGTTTAAACAATTATTTTTGTTAAATTTAATTTACTTCACCTCGCTGTAAGTAAAAAGATAAAGATAAGTTTAAAAATTATAAAAAACCGCGATTTTCTAGAATTGTTACAAAAAATTGCTTACACAATATATTTTGACATATAATTAGCAGTGTTAAGTAATATTTTGTGTATTATAGCAAAAATTTGTATTCAAAAAAGGCAAAAAATTATAATTTACGCCAAAAATTCGCAAAATCCAATTTTTCTCATATGGGGTTTTTGGGCGTCCTTTAAAACAGAATTATGGGGGCGATATTTAAAAATTCATTAATTTGGTTTTTAAAGCGAATTGTGAAGAGAAATGTTAAGGTTTAAGTCGATTTATCTAATGCAGACGATTCTGAAAAAAATTTACAAAAACGTATTTTTTGCTTATGGGAAATACATGATAACTTCACAGGCTTTCGTTTTCAAAACACAATTTCGGAAAGAATATAATTCATTTACACACAAAAAATATTAAAATAAACTTTTTTTCCTCAGGTGAAAAAATTGACAATGCAAGTTTCTTGAAACTCGAGTTGTCGAATTTGATTATACAAAAATATTCCCATGCGAAGAAAAACGATTTCTTTTGCTTTTTGCTTCTATTTAATTAGCGTTATTAATCGTTTTAAATTAAATGGAATTATTTGCTTCATGAGGAAGCCAATTTATTTATAATTCATAATGGGATTCAAAGAAAATATTTATTTATTTTAAACTAAACTGTTCTCTTTTTTCAACCAAAACGTTTATTTCATTTAAAGAAATGTACAGGTCAAATAA
>JAAAKG020207677.1:0-22878 GCA_010014905.2 Druon quercuslanigerum | reverse complement strand
ACGTACTTTATGGACGGCCCCTTTGGCATGCATGAGTGACCAGGACACATTGTATCTGTCATTCTTAATTTTCAAATTCCATTATTAGATTGAAAATCAAACATCCCAAATACCCTAATATGAACAAGCAGAAATAAATCAAATAACGCCAGCTAAATTTCTTTTTAAAATCGTTAATTATCTTTAAGGTAGTTGTCGTGCCAAAAGTCAGAGATCTGAAATAATAGTATTTCTATGATTTTTCGAATCAGCATATTATAAATGATACCACTTCAAATTAAAAAAATATTATTTTTTATCAAAATGTTAAAATTCACAAAAGAGAACATTACATTTAACCATGTTTTTTGAAATTGAATTTTTTCTGACCGTATTCCATTTTTGAAGATAAGTAAAAAATCTTCAAATATAATTACATGTTTGAAAAAAAACTTCAAACAAAAAAATTTTCTAAAGATTTTAGGTATTGAAAAATTTACATTCAAAATTGAAAACAGTAGAGTTTTAGAGAATGTTTTACTGCAAAAAATTAGCCTAAATTTATAAAAATGCAATCATTTTTGAAAATTTAGTAGGGAGCGGTGGTCAGAAAAAGTACAAACGCCAAAAAAATTGTTGAAACTAATGTTTCTTATGTTCAATTTCACACCTTTGTATAAAAAATCATTTTTTTACGATAGCGTCTGTCTGTCGCTCCGTCCCGCCGTCGAATAGTAAAGAAAAAGTATATTTTTTGGTTCAATATACGATTCCGGCTAAACCTGTGGACCGATTTGGATGTGTTTTTTTAAAGCTGATAAAATTTTAAAGAAAGTTATCGAGCCTGATTTTTTAATTTGTTTTTCAATTTTTTTATAAATAAATAATTATTACGAAATAAATGGCAATTTTTTCTATTTGTCGTTCCAAGTGCTCGCCATTATTAGCCAAAATGTTGTAATCGTCGACGCGTCATAGATTTACATTATATATAGTTATTCCATCATAATGCAATAAAAAAACATTTTTTATAAACAAATTTTTGTTGAAAATGTGTTTTTTATTATTTTTAAAAAATTTAACGTTTTTTAAAGTTATATTGCAAGAAATTTGAATTAAAACAATATTTTAATAAAAAGTGTATTCTAAGACAATTCTTGTTCATATTATAAATAAATTTAACAAACAAATGCATTATTAGGGCATTTTTGGTCAGAAAAATTAGTTTTTTCGAAGGATATTGAATATAAACAAATTAAATTTATGGAAAACTGACACAAGTCGCAGTAAAATGTTCATTAATCATTTTTATTTGAATAAAATTCGCATTGTTTTAAAGATGAAAATAAAACAGGCAAAATACTTATGTTTAGAAATAATAAAAAAAGAACTAAAAAGGAGATTTGTACATTATTTTTCAATATCTGAATAAGTACTGCCATCGAGAGGTACAGAAATAAATATAATATACATTTTATATAATTTTATATAAATATAGTTGAAAATAATGTTGAAAAGTTCGCATTTTCGACGAAATCAAGTGCGAAGCATGAGTTACGTGATGAGATGTGTCTGAAGGAGCTTTAACAAAAGAGAATTCACAATCACCAAATGTCGGTTGTTGTCCAGCGCAAGGCGCGAGACAAATATATTATTGAAAGCGCAGCGCGAGAACCAACAATTGGGCGCCTTAGGCGCGCTCAAGCTTGCTAGCGAACCTCGCGCGTAGCGCGCAATGAAAATGTGTCCGCGCAGCGGGCCAATTTTTTTCTACTCTACGGTGCAAATTTCGATGGAAGAAAATTTGCGTATTAATGGGAATTCAGATTCTGATTTTATCTGAATTCTCCTCTTCTTGTCGACGCACGTCAGAAGACGTGAGATAAGTAAAAAATCTAAAAAAGACTTTCATTATATTTTGCTTTACCCATAAAAAATAACATAAAAACAAAAATCCTGTGGTTAGCATAACAAGTCAAGATACACAAAAAATTTTGAAGGAAGAATTGTAGTTTTTTAATTATTTTAGGGAATTTCAGAAACTACAAATTTAAAAATGTCTGTCAATAATCGAGCGCGCAGCGCAAGAGCTTTGAGAAACTTAATCTTCAACAACACTTCATTAAGCAGAAAATTCAGAATAAGAAGACTCATATAAATAACGCGACCTGATAGAGATCTTCTTGACAAAGTTTCATTCAAGAATTTCAAATGCAAAGAATAAGTATCTGGGCGCGGAGTGCGAGGCATCCTATTATCGAGCGCGAAGCGCGAGATTCACTAGACGCACGCCTTAGGCTTTTATGCACTCACCTTCTACAATAAATTCAAGTTCAATTGACAAGAAAAATGTACAAAGGAACATTGAATGCAGCCAAAGATATTAGACATAAATGTGCTGACAAAAAAAAACGAATCTTCTGTTTCTTTTTGCAGAATGCGTTTTCCAGACCAAGTTGAATCCTAAAAGCGAACATAATCCGGGTCCTTCTTCTTCTGTCAGATATCATTCATCGGACCTGATTTCTCCTGAAGATTCTTCTCTTCGTGCCAGACCCAAGGCTCCTCCTGGCAGAGCTCCTTCTGATCGAGTACTTGGATATGCAATGGAACAACTTGGATATGTTCGGCTTATCCCCCACACAAATCGGAACCGGCAATTTGAATTTCGAAGATACTTTATTCCTACCTATCTACCAATTCGATTTCATTTAGAACATAATACCTATGTTCCAGCATCTCCTTGCGAATATATTGTATTATCAACATTCAGTGGTGACGTCTTTGCAATACTTGAATATACTGGGATTCTTCGTGGAATGTATAGGGCAAGCAAGGGTCTTCCGAGATTAAAAATGAACATGCAAAGCCATGCACTCAGTACTTTGAATACTGATGAAATGAGGGATTATCAATTAGGTAAACGATTCCCAATCGTCCCACATCTTTTTAGGGAAGTTGTTGCAAAATACCATTCACTGCATAATGTGTATTATTAATTCAATAAGACAAATTATTAACGAAAATATTATCATTTTTGGAAAAGTAAAATAAAAACAAAATTTATAACGCAATTTTTAGTTCAAAAACCGACTTTAATTGCATAAATACTTCGGTTTGTTATGATTGTCTGTAGCGATTAGAAAAATTGAAGAATACACTTTCTAATTTTCAGAGATTCTAATTTTGTGGTACAGTCACGTGGCCTAATTTTCAAATAGAATTTATTGCGGAAGTATGTGAGCTACGATAATCCAAACTTAGTTTTTAAAGCTGGAGGGCATGCATGCCCTTCTCCACCAAAAATTTTCATTTCCAAAAAAATAAAATCTGTATCTTTTTCTAAATTTTAATATTAACGCGTGGTCCCGAGGCACTTAAAAATTCCATAAATATTTATCATGGGATAAATTTAGATTTTCAAAAAATTCTACAGATAATTTAGGATTTAATCCAAAGTTGTCAAATTTTTCAGGGTTTAAAGAGGAATGCCTACGGAATAAAACTATAATCATAATCTTTATTTTTTTATTTAACGTCAAACTGATAACAATTTCTGGTATAGTTTTTATAATCACTACAGATGAATTTCGGTGAAATAATCGATTCCAAAATAATTGTGAAGTCAATCGCAAAATGGCGTCAAAACCGGTTGTGCAGCAGTCATGTTCTCGGTCATTCTTTTGACATTTTTACTATCAAATATCGTCATTATTGTTATATTCAATTGTTTTTAATATCATCTACTTGATTTGTTCGGTATGAGTGATATAAATGGTGAAAGAGAAGTATAATTTTGCATTTAATTCCATGTGCTAACTTCGTAATGGCTTATACAAGAATGTAGTGATCTCGAATTTTGAATTTTATTTTTATTTTTCTTACATCCCATTTGTAAAATTTTAGTGGATTTTTTTGAAGTACACAACAAGCAAGGCTATTTTTTGTTTAACCAAAAAAGCTCTCTTCTAAACTTTTTCATATTTACAACCTTGGTCACTCCACTCCTTAATTCTTCAGACACAAATGTATGATCTTCCTAATAAGTATCAATAGTTTCTAAAAGAGTCTCATTTGAAGTATATTTTATAAGAACATTTTTGTTACGAAAGGAAATATATTTATAACTTTGATCACGCCAAATTTTTATGTTTGTAGGTTATATACACGAGTTTCAAATGATAGTTTCTTTCAAAGGAATAAAATGTGAGCTGTTTATCTATTGACCCCCCCCCCCCCTATTATCAAGGACTGTTACCATCTCCACAAAATTTTACGACATCGTACCCCGTACGTCATGTGGTAAGATTTTATTGATTTTAGTATATTGAGAACTTGTGTAGAAACAATTTATAAACCAGAAGTTCAAAGAAATACTTCACCTATAACAATCCAACACTCAAAATATACTAAAAGTCCTTAATTTCTGCCAAAGTCTTTTCTGTCTGTTTGCGCCAAAACTTCTTTTGCATAATAACTACTCTGACAGGTATTTTTAAACAAAACTTTCGCGACTGTAGTATTTTATAAACAAATAAAGTTATTTAATACAAAAAACTAATATGAAAATAAAAACACGTAGAAACTTTTTGTAATTGACATCATGCCCCACGTCGACACCATACCCTACTTTCCTCTAACTTTTTCAAAAATATTCTGTTTCAATATTTTTACTACTTCTCGCAGTTTTCTTTAAAAAAATTGATGATACAAAATACAGGCAGATATGTAAGCATAGATACATACAGACACCATTGTAAAAATCGTAGAGGGTCTCAAAACAGAAATATTTGACGAAAACCGTCACTTCAAAATCCAGAGCAACATTTTCTATCCAACTAGCTTCTAGAATCATCAATACCTTATAAAAAACTTAAAATTGAGTTTATAAGCAAAATTCGGGATGGATAATCTAGAACAGTTGTTCAAAAATAGCTACCTTACAAACTCTTCCTTTTCTTTAGGGTTTTAAAACAGTGTAGTATTTATTTTGAACTAGTCTGTGTGAAAAAGTCCAGTTTTAATAAAATCGGCGATACGCAATTTCAATTAAGATGCGAATGTAATAATTATGATGTTGATAAGCAAAAAATTTAAAATGATAAAAATATCTCTGAAGGACAATCTCGACAATGATGTATTAATTTTTATTGGCATAGACAGACATACCCATTACATAAATATGACCTTAAAAACCCTCCAAAGACAAATTTGTCAGAAAATAGTTTTTACTAGCAACCTCGAAAGGCAAGTTAAAAAAATTAAATTAAAAGAAGATCCTTTGCAACCTAACAAGATGCATTTTTAAACACATCATTGAATGAAATGAAAAAAGGTTAACAAAACAGTTTCATTTATAACCAAATAGTAGAATTTTTACACCAACAGGACTAATTTTTTAGAAGATATTTATATTATGAACATAAGAAGCTGCATGATCGACAAAAACATAATTTCTAACCAATAAGGATCAATTTTTAAACAACTAGTTGAACCTAATAACATTAATTAATTAATTGTCCACCAAACACTTTGATCTACGAACAAACAGTAAAACTGTCAATCAGAAAAAAGGCACATTTTGCAGGTCCTAAAAGAAAGTATGAGTTCGTTAAGCAGTGATATTGCAAAAAAAATCAAACAGTCAAAAATCCAAATTTTATGCCTAATTACGCACTGTATAAAAAAAGCCAAGACAAGAAAAGAATTGGCTTTTTTAAGCTATATTTAGTGGTCAAACTATGCAGGATACGAAAAAAGATGAATTAACATAAACTGTGATCCTAAAAAAGATCTACAATTTTCTTTAAGACACACTTATTTACAGGACCCGTACTTTTTGTTTTATTCGTGGAAAAGAGCATTGAAAATAAAAAAATTAAAAATTTGCGGAAAGACGACCAAAGTGACGAAAAAAAAAAAATTGAACAAAATCTGTTTATAAATGTCCTTCAAAACTCAAGCGCTCAGTGCGAGGGTCACGATGAGAATGTGCCTCCAGATCCTACAGAGCTTTGACAAACTTTATCTTTAACTATACCTTATCAAGTAGAAAATTCAGAATATGAAGAGAAATATAAATACAGCGATCTGAAACAGATCTTTTTAATAAAGTTTTTTTTAAGCATTCCAAATGCAAAGAATAAATTTCCGAGCTTGAGGTGTAATTATGTCTGAGTGTGATGCGCCTGTGAGCGCGAAGCGTAAAATTCAAAAGACGCGCGCCCTAGGCGCGCTCAAACTTGCGAGCCAGAAAGGCGACTTTTCAATAAAATGTCGAATTTTCAAACAAAAGGCATTAAAATTACAATAAAGAAAGATATCAGGGAAAGAGAGTGCATTGCCTAAGCTTTAACTTTCAAGTGAACCAATTTTTAGAAAACAAAAATGCATAAACGGATATGATTTAGAGGTCCCCTGTCTGACTGCAAATTATGTATACCGAATGCCATATAATACTATAAGTAATTTAAAATGATATTTTTTACTCAAAAGCGTTCGCTGTATGTAGGTGTTTGTATAGCAGGAATCCTTTATGGTCATTATTGTTATCATTGTTAATGTTATCATGTTTTTGAATATAATAATTCATGATTTTATTTTCAATTAAAAAAGAATAAATCTAGGTCCCCCCCTGTTGTATACTTTTAATACCTGTCAAGATTGTAATGCATGAAACGTCCCAAAAAATTTGTTTTTACAGTGTTGTTCTTAGCCATTTGACAGCCAATATTCGCCACATCTTCCTGCCAGTCCCAGGTCTCCCCCTGGCAGGCTTACTTATTCTAAAGTACATACTTGGATATGCACTTGGAAAGCTTAGATATAATCGGCCTAATCCTCCCAAAATCCAAAACTGTTATTTGTTATTGTTTTGTTTTGTTATTGTGTAATTGTTATTTGTTATTAAAAATTAAAATACAAAATATAATCATAATATTATTATAAATTATTGATTCTCAAACTAATTCTTTGATGACAAAACTCCTTTTTTTTATCCACAAAGTGTAGCATTTCAGAAAAATTTATTATTCGATATTATGGGTTAATTTTACAAACAATTATATAAAAAAATATACAGGGGATGTTTAATTATTTAATTAATAATTCAAAACCAATTTTTCTCTACCTCTGGATATCCTCTAAATATTTCATAATTTGTTTATATCATTTGTTTATAACTTTAACAAATACAATCGTGATTAAGTATCACCTTGTCGATAAAAACGATAAAGTTTCTGGCAAAAATAGACTCAATCCGTTAAATTTTAAACATTTTATATTGCCTCCCCCCTTCCAGTGGGACGTTGTATTTGAACAAGATTTCACAATGGTTTCAATAGATTTAGATGAATTTCCAAAAACTTTTAATATGTCTTCTTTACAAAGATTTTAAAAGATTTGAAAATATTTAATTAAATTTTAAAGAATTAAATTCAATTTTGTTGGATTTCCTTATATTTTAAGGGATTGTAAAGTACTTCAAAAGATTTCATCGGATTTTGAAATGGTACATGTCATGATAATAAAAATTGTAATGGTAACCTATGAGAAACTGTTAATTTTTCTGTTAGTTACTGTTAGTTTTTCCCAACCTTAAAGAATTACATTTATTCGATCTTCTTTTGGTAAACAACTTTTCTATTCTTATCTTTTCGTATCTTGTGAATCTGGCATAAAGTGCGCGTTCTATCGACACAGGATTAAGAAAATAATGTAATATTTACAATGATGATAATGAAAAACGCAAATGACAAAAATTTATCAAAAAAGCAATCTTGAAACCTATAATGATGTTTTCTTACATATGAGATCATTACTCACAGTTCTTAAACAAATTATTTCTTGAGGCATTATTCAGATTTTTTCTACTTGTAGAAAATGAGGCTTCTCTGTAGTTTCATTTTCGCTTTTTCGGTCATCCAGAATTTTATTGGTGAATATCATAATTTAATACATCTATAAATTGTATTATATTGTATGTAACATAAGCATAAATACTGTCATTTCTCATGCATGTGAAACGAATCTAAAGGCCTTCGTTTCACATTGTAATAATTTAATGCCTTACGAACAAAGAATCAAAATATTAATTAATAAAGAGCAATTTTTAACGAAATTGTGTAATTTCAAGACAAAAAATATCAATTTTTAAAAAACCGCTAGACTAACGAACCTGCACAGGTATATCTTTAACCACAATGTCATCAGTTTCTATAAAAATTCAATATGCGATGTTTCAGTTGTTAAATGTGATAAGTAAATGTTGTTTTAAAATTCAGTTCATTGGAATTAAATAATTATTTTAAAGAAAAACGTGACTAGAACTGGGCATATTTGAAATGATGAAGGTTATTAATTTCGAGAGAGTCATCAGAAAACTGCTTTCTGCAAAAAAAAACACTGAATTCAGGAAAAGATATTCAACATAAATGTGCTAAGCAACATCATAAAGGAATCTTTTATTTCTTCTTGCAGAATGCAGTTCACAGCCCAAAGGGAACCCCAATAGCGAACATAACCGTGGTCCTTCTTCTTCGACCAGACATCATTCACCTGACCTAAATCCTCATCAGGAGAATTCTCTTCGTTCCAGATCCAGGTCTCCTTCTCGCAGGCCGTCTTCTGTAGAAATACTTGGATATTCACTTGGACAACTTGGATATATTCGGCTTGTTGCCCGCAGAAATCAGAGCCTTGAATTCATGTTTCGAGAATGCGTTATGCCTGACAACAAAGCAATTAGATTGAGAGCAGAAGGGACGAAAGGCTCGTTTATTTCCGTGCCAACCCAAAAACATATTGTACTGTCAACATCCAATGGTGATATTTTTGCAGTATTAGACTACAGAGGATTTCTTCGAGGAATTTATAAAACAGAGAATTTTCGACCAAGGGTAAAAATAAACATGATGAGCGGAGCACTGGATATGTTGACTAGAGATGAAATAAGAGATTGTCCAGTGGGCAAAAATCATCCAATCTCACCAAATACTTTTAATCTCGTTGTTACAAATTACAATTCACTAGAGTCAGAATGGAAGCCTAATATCGAAGGAAATCCTGGTTGTTCCCTTTCTGATGAACAACAATCCCCCAACCTGACCTCTGCTAAGGTCACTCTTCAGCCCAGGCCCAAGTCTCCACCGGGCAGGCCTCCTTCAGATCGAGTACTTGGATATGCATTAGAACAACTTGGATATATTCGGCTAATTCCCAACACAAATCAGAACCGGAGATTCGAATTTCGAAGATATCTTATTCCTGCCGATAAACCAATTCGATTGCAATTAGGACATAATATGTATGTGCCCGTGCCAAACCGAGAACATATTGTATTATCCACATCTAATGGTGACGCTTTTGCAATACTGGAGTATACTGGGTTTCTTCGTGGAATTTATACAACAAATAAAAGTCATTCGAGAATAAAAATAAACATGCTAAGCCACACAATCAATAATATGACCGCTGATGAAATGAGGGAGTGCCAAATAGGTAGACCACACCCAATCTTCCCACATAATTTTATGGAAGTTGTCGCGAATTACGATTCACTGCAGACAGTGTACCGTTAATTGAAAAACAAAAAATTGTAAATTAACATATTATCATCTTTGTAGACTGAAGTCGGGTCAAAATGAAATTAAAAAATTTTAAATTAATACATTATTATTAGTTTTTTTATCTTTCGACATTTCCCATTAGGCGTCTTCTCAAAGTTTTACTCTTTAAATATTTAAAATTCAGGCAATTCATTTTTAGTTTTGAGAGCCTAATTCTCACCTCTGCAGCATATAATTTCTAGAGATTTTGATGAAATTAAAAAATAAACAAATATTTTTAATTGAAGACAGAAAAATCAAACAAAAATTTCTGATTCAATGTTTCGCTCGCACACGTACTTAAATTTTTTTCTGTAAATATTTACAGATAAATTGTAAGACAATTTTTAACTTTAGGATATATTAAGTTTGTAGTGCAGTTATATTATTTGAAACATTATTTTTAAAGTAATTTAAATTTTATTTTCAAGAAATGCTTCCAATTTTTAAAAACGATTGAATTTCAAAATCATAAATCTTAGCTGTCGATGTACCACTGGTTTAATTTAAAAATATTTCATAAAAATATATATTTAATATCATTGCGATTTATTTGCTAAGTTTAAAAAAAATATATATAAATATGCAGGTTGGATTCTTAAAGACAGAAATATAGGATTTTGAGCTTAATCGTTTTCAGTTGATTTTACCAGGAATTTTTAGTAATACAAATTTGTATTTGACTTTCCATATGAATTTCATAAACCGATAACAATTTTTCTCTACCTGTAGATATCCACCTTATTTTTTATAATTTAGTTATATCATTTGTTTACACGGTTAACAAACAACATCGTGATTAAGCAAAACTTTGTCGATGGAGTTTGCAGGTGTTGACAAGATTTCATTGGATTTTTTAATCTTGAAATGGTTAATAGATTGTAATTCTTTATTTTTTATTGTCATAGTTTTATTTGATAGGTACGATTTTTTAGCTCCTTAAAATTTATATAATCAGATAACAGCTATGATAATAATAATTGTAATGATGAAAATAATTATGATAAGACCGGCTTTATCTGAATCTTAAATGGTTGTATAACTTCTGAGATCAGTTTTAACTATTTTGAGAAATTTATTGGAACATGAACAAGTTTTTCTCTATAAAATAATTTTAAAAATAAATAATAAATAATACAATGTATAATAAATATATAAAAATAATTAATAAATGATAAAATAATTTTTTATATATGCTAAACCAACTTGTAATCCGAAGCCAGATAGAGCTTAATTTGAAACATTACAAATCTAATGGATCGTCATTTTGGGGTAAAAGTTTATTATTTGGTTGAAAATTGTATGATTTTGTTCAAAATGTATCAATTTTATCAATTTATAAATTTATAAAAATTTTAGAATGATAATGAAAAGCACAAGATGATCAAAGTATATCAGAAGAACAATCTTGCGGCCTATCCATGTAAGGTAACGCCTACTTATGTAAATATATACATATGTGTGTGTGTGTGTATGTTTACTCTCATGAAGGTCTACAACATTCACCAGTTACTCCTTTTACGAAATTATTCGTTGAAGCATTAATCAGTTTTTCTTCTACCTAGAGAAAATGAGGCTTATCTATACTTTTGTTTCCTTTTTGGCTGCAATTCTGAATTATTTTGGTGACTATAATAAATTATCATAATTTTTATCATAATTTTTGGAACACAAGCTCTTTCATCTACATGCGGTGACACTTTTTTATCTATAATCCCAAATATCTTCTAAAATACTTTATCTACGAAGAAATGGTACGGAGAAAGGTCGACCAGGACTGATGGGACATTCGACTGTACCATCCATTTTGAACTTGAGGTCCATTTTCAAGGTCAAATGGGGGTTAGGCCCTTTTTTTAAATTGGAACGCCCATTTTTGACTGCGGATTCAAAAAGAGCGGAACATTTCAAGTCGAAAATAATGTGTGCAAAAATGTTTTTGTGACTTTGGAAAGGTAGAAAATTAAGGTCAAATGTCTGAGAAACGACCAGATGCCCTTTCTCCGAATTTTCTTGGGTTTTTGGGGTGAATAAACGTTCAAGATGATTTACAAAAGTTGATGAAATGTTCAGGTGTACATCACCTTGACCATCATGACCTTCAAGTCTAAGACAATTCAGAAAAAAGGCATCTGGTCGTTTCTCAGAAATTTAACCTTAATTTTTTACCTTTCCAAAGTCACAAAAGCTATTTTTCCACTAATCATTTTTGACGTAAAATTTTTCGCTCTTTTTAACTTCGCAGTCAAACACACCTTACACATTGACCGCAGAATCAAAATTGATGGTACATCATGGCTCTATAAAGGTCTTAACTTACTACTAAACATACACTAAACTAATGCAAATGCAAAGATAAATCTTAAACCGAAAAGTCTGAAGTATGTGTTTACAAGCACATATAGTTGGACCTTTTTGTCGAGTTATTGGGTACTTGCTTTTATCGACAATGTGTAGTAGATTATGAAAATTTGGCATTTGTTACTATCGTAATTAGCGCTAATTTAATTCTCAAGTTGGATTTTCAAAATTGAAAATAGCGGATTTAATATAACTAACATGAAATATTACAAAATATGGCCCGTCATAAAATTGGCGATACTCAGATTATTAGGACTGCTTACAAAAATATATTAAAAAATGTATATTAAATTTAGGCGCAGATATGAAACATAAAAGTTCCGAAATAAAATAAAAGAAACTTCTATTTTTTCTTTTAGAATGCAGTTCTCCGATTGACAAGAATCCTTATAGCGAAAATAATCCTGGTCCTTCTTCTTCTGCCAGACATCATTCACCTGACCTGAATTCTTCTCAGGAACCTCCTCTTCGTTCCAGGTCCAGGTCTCCTTCTGGCGAGCATCCTTCTATTAAAGTACTTGGATATTCATTTGAACAACTTGGATATATTCGTCTTATTGCCCGTGGAAATCATAGCCTTCAATTTGAGTTTCGAGAATGCGTTATTCCTGCCAATAAATGGCTAAGATTGCGAAAAGAAGGGAAGCGAAGCTCGTTTATTCCCGTGCCAACCCAAAAACATATTGTATTGTCAACATCTGATGGTGATCTATTTGCAATATTGGATCATGGTGGAATTCTTCGTGGAATATATAGGGTTGATAAAACTTATCCACGTATGAAAATAAACATGATCAGTGGAGCAACGGATAAATTGACTGCATCTGAAATTAAGGATTGTCCTGTAGGAAAAAATCATCCAATCACCCGAAATACTTTTAGTCACATTGTTACAAATTACAATTCACTAAAGGCCGAATGGCATCCTAATGTCGAACGAAATCCTGGTTCTTCTTCTTCTGCCACACAACTTTTGCATGACTTACCTTCACCTAAGGTGCAATCTCTTCGTCCCAGGTCAAAATCTCCTCCGGGTAGGCCTCCTTCTGATCGAGTACTTGGATATGCATTAGAACAACTTGGATATATTCGGCTTATTCCCCATACAAATCGAGCCCGGCAATTCGAATTTCGAAAATATGTTTTTCCTAACGATCACCGAATTCAATTGGCGATAGGACATAGTAAATTTGGGCCTGTGCCAACCCGAGAACATATTGTCTTATCAACATCCATTGGTGAAATTTTTGCGATACTAGAGTATACTGGGCATCTTCGTGGAATATATAAAAGGCATGCAAATCAACAGAGAATAAAATTAAATATGATAAGCCGCACAGTCGATAATATGACCGCTGATGAAAGAAGGGAATGTCCACTAGGCACACGTTACCCAATCTTGCCACATCTGTTTACGGAAGTTGTTGCAAATTACGATTCACTGCAGACTGTGTATCATTAGTGTTGAGAAAAGTAGAATATAAACCAAAACTTCGGACACAATTTTGCGTTTGAGCAGCTACTTTAAAGTTTTGCAAACGTAAATATTTGTATTGCTTATAATTGTATGATTCCTCAAGAAAAAATGAATAGTATATTGCATCACAAGTAGGATTAGGCACGTCTTTACTGCGGTGAGTTCAATGTTCGCAGGGACGAGTATCTACTTATTATCATATCTGTGTAACTCATTATCATACATAAACTTTTAAGAAGGCACTAGAATAGTGAAAATGAAAATATAAGTTTTTAAACAAGCAGTAATTATTTCCAAGCACAGATAATTGTACTTTCTTATCGAGTTAATGAGTACTTGGTTACTTGCTTCTTGAAGAGGTGACCAGGCGAACAGCGGCCAGTTAAGGTTAACTGTCCGGTAGCCCTGTAGACTGTCCGTTAGTGCGTGATTAAAGGCAGCTTAAAACTAACGGATAGGTGAAGTTTGTTATGACCAGTTAGTTGCTTTTCAAAAGAGGGTCAGGTCGAAACTGGATCTGATCAGCAAGAGAAGAATTTCCCCTAGGGCGTATTTTTTAATTTCTTTTTATAATTCGAAGGTGCGTGCTTTTTCCAAAAAAGTTAGAAGCTAATTTTTAGATTTAATTCAGTCGAAGAATTTTTTTACTAACCAATTAATTTAACCTTTCTTGTCTTTTTTACGCTGAGAGACTTTCTATTTGAATTAATTATAGAAACCTTTGAAACTTTAGTATTCTGCAATAACAAAACATGGAAAAAAGTAAAGTGTTTAAAAAATTAATATAGTGGTTTTCAATTGGCGAATATCATGTTTTCGTTAAATAAGTGGCGAGGAAGGTCCATGCGACTCCTATTGAAAAAATATGAACTAACGCGCCCGCCAACTTTGAATGACGATTTAGAATAAAAACTTAAAAGTTGTTTTTTTTACAAGAAGAATACCAGAGGGTATATTAGTTCACATTTTCTCAGTTCTAGAACAAAAAATCTAGAATCCTTCTAACGTTTATGAAAGGTTTTATAAGGATAAAAAAAAGTTTTTACGATTCCCAGGAAAGTTAAAAAGCATTTTTTATTTTGACAAAGTAATTTGAAAAGAATATTTAAAAAGATTTAAAAATATTTCTAAGATTTTAAAAAAAGAATCTGAGATAATTTAAGGGAACTTTTTTATTTTTTCAGGTAAAAAAAATGTACGAAAAATTTAAATCATTAAAAAAAGTGTCCCTTTTTGACGATTTTAAAATAAAATTTTTAGAATGTTAAGAGGATTGCCTATACTTTCGTGTCCCTTTTGGCTGTCATCCTAAACTCTTTCGGTGACTATAATTGAACATCTATAATTTTTATCAAATTCGGTGGAACACGAGCATGGGTACGGCCCTAACAACAAACATTAATAAATAATGTCCTTTTTCCCCTTGCTGCAGCATATACATTTATATCCGGCTTACCACAAGAAACTACTTTTCAACAATATATTTCATTTTTTAACCAAACAGATAAACTTAAGAGCAAAGAATTTTAACTTGAACTGAAGAAGAGAAATTTTTAATAAAACTGTTCATTTTTAATGAAGTAGTTGAATTTTATGCAAAAAAATCAATTTGTAAGAAAATGCTAGTGAATGCACTAGTGAAAAAGCGAAGGTGAATTTCTAAGAAGAAAGTCTTTGGTACGTGTTTTCAAGTCCAGATGGTTAAACTTTCTTATCGGGTTATTGTGTACACGGGTAGTTGCTATTATCGATATTACGTAGTACATTATAAAAATATATATAATTCGTTCTTATCGTAATAAGCATTGATTTCAATTCTGAATTTGGATGTTTAAAATTCAATATGCCGGATACAATATGGCGGACATAAACATTGAAAATGATTGGACTTTCAAAAAACTGGTAAAACTTGATGAAAATGATTCAAAAAAATTATTGGATCAAGAATTCGAAATAAATGGATAATATTTACAAGAATTTCGGGTGAATTTTAACAAGCTCAGAATTAAAAACAAAAATCAACAGAAAAATCAAACGAAAATTTCTGATTTAATGTTTCGCTCTAACGTGTATTTAAAATTTTTACGTCAATATTTTTACAGAAAAATTGCAAGAGAATTTTATCTTTAGGATATATCAATTTCTTATTCAAAATTTTTCAAGGATTGAAAATGAGTGTCTACGAAATAAATGCATATGAATAAGTTTAATTTTTAAGCCTCCCGCCGCCCCTTAGCCCTAAAGAGTTTCAAATATAACACAAAATGTAAAATTTTACGAATGTGTGGATGTTACCAAAAGCTTATGTGTTTAATTTGTCAACCTATTTTTATAATTTAAACAAGAAGTATGCGTACTGTCAACACATGATTAAAACAGAATTTTATATTTATGATGGTGATAATGAAAAACACATACATGATCAAAGTATATCAGAAGAACAATCTTAAGGCCTATCCACGTAAGATAACGCTTGTTAATTAAAGATATATATGTGTGTGTATGTGTGTGTGAATGTTTACTCTCATGAAGGCCTACAACATTTACCAATCACTCTTTTAACTAAATTATTCGTTGAAGCATTAATCAGTTTTTCTTCTACCTGGAGAAAATGAGGATTATCTATACTTTCGTTTCCTTTTTGGCTGTCATTCTGAATTCTTTTGGTGACTATAATAAAATATCTATAATTTTTATCATATTTTTTGGAACAAGCATGAGCAAGGCCCTTTCATCTACACGCAGTGACCCTTTTTAATATATATCCCATATATATTCTAAAATACTGTTTCTACAAAGAAATGGTTAGGAAAAAGGTTGACCAGGACAGGGGGAAAATTTTGACTGTATCATCAATTTTGACCTTGAGATCAATTTTCAAGTTTAAATGGAGGTGAGAGCCTTTTCTTAAATAAAAATCCTTGTTTTTGACTGCGGATTTAAAAAGAGGGAAACATTCAGAAAAGGGCAGCCAGTCGTTTCTCACACATTTAACCTTTACTTTTTACCTTTCCAAGGTCACAAAAACCCTTTTTCCAAAGGTTCTTTTTGACGCGAAATTTTCCGCTCCTCTTAAATCCGCAGTCAAAAATAGGGGTTCTCATATAAGAAAAGGACCTTACCTTCATGTGATCTTGAAAATTGACCTCAAAGTGAAAATTGATGGTACATTGTTGGCATATAAAGAGCTTTACGTAATACTAAACAGACACTAAAATTGTGAAAAGGCAAAGAAATTTTTAACCAAAAAGTCTGCAGTATGTGCTTTTAAGTACACATAGTTAGACTTTCTTATCGGCTTATTGGGTACTTGCTTTTATCGAGAACGTGTAGTACCTTATGAAAATTTGACATTTGTTACTATCGTAATTAGCGTCAATTCAGTTATCAAGTTGTATTTTTAAAATTTAAGATGGCCGATCTAATATTTAATTAATATTAAATTGGCGATACACAGGTTATTAGGACCGCTAAAAAAATATAGTGAAAAATGTATATTGAATTGAGACACAGATATAAAACATAAAGGTTTCGAATAAAAATAAAAAGAAACTTCTATTTTTTTCTTTTAGAATGCAGTTCCCTGAATGATGGAAATCCTAATAGTAAACCTAATGCTGCTTCTTCTTCTTCTGCCAGACATCATTCATCTGACCTGAATTCTCCTCAGGAGCCTCCTCTTCGTTGCAGGTCCAGGTCTCCTTCTGGCGAGCAGCACTCTGTTAAAGTACTTGGATATTCATTTGAACAACTTGGATATATTCGTCTTGTTGCCCGCAGAAATCATAGCCTTCAATTTGAGTTTCGAGAATGCGTTATTCCTGCCAATAAATCCATAAAATTGCGAGAAGAAGGAAAGAGAAGCTCGCTTATTCCCATGCCAACCCAAAAACAGATTGTATTGACAACATCCGATGGTGATATATTTGCAATATTGGATCATAGTGGAATTCTTCGTGGAATATATAGGGTTGATAAAACTTATCCACGTATGAAAATAAACATGATCAGTGGAGCAACGGATAAATTGACTGCATCTGAAATTAAGGATTGTCCTGTAGGAAAAAATCATCCAATCACCCGAAATACTTTTAGTCACATTGTTACAAATTACAATTCACTAAAGGCCGAATGGCATCCTAATGTCGAACGAAATCCTGGTTCTTCTTCTTCTGCCACACAACTTTTGCATGACTTACCTTCACCTAAGGTGCAATCTCTTCGTCCCAGGTCAAAATCTCCTCCGGGTAGGCCTCCTTCTGATCGAGTACTTGGATATGCATTAGAACAACTTGGATATATTCGGCTTATTCCTCACACAAATCGAGCCCGGCGATTTGAATTTCGAAGATACGTTTTTTCTGACGATCACCGAATTCAATTGGCGATAGGACATAGTAAGTTCACGCCTGTTCCAACCCGAGAACATATTGTATTATCAACATCCAATGGTGAAATATTTGCTATATTAGAGTATACTGGGTATCTTCGTGGAATATACAGAAGGCATAAAAGTCACCAGAGAATAAAATTTAATATGATAAGCCGCACAGTCGATAATATGACCGCTGATGAAATAACAGAATGTCAACTAGGCACACGTTACCCAATCTTGCCACATCTTTTTATGGAAGTTGTTGCAAATTACGATTCACTGCAGACTGTGTATCGTTAATTAAATAAAAAACATTGTTAATTAAAATATCATAATCCGTGTATCCTTATGAAGGATCAAAATAAATTTAAAACATTTTGTCGCCCGAACCTCTGTCAGAATTTAAATGATTTTCGCAGCGGTAGCGTATAATTTATAGGGGTTTCAAGTATGCTACAATATCAAAACATGGAAAAAAGTAAAGCGTATAAAAAATCTATCCTGTTGGAAAAATATGAACTAATGCGCCCGCCAACTTCGAATGACGATTTTTAATTAAAACTTAAAATTGGTTATTGTTTACAATAAAAATACCACAAGGTATATTAGACCACAGGCAATGTAATTCAAACTAAAAGGTTGAATATATGAAAGACACTAATTATCTCAAATATTCAATTTTTAACTCATAAAAATGAAAATAAAAAGATTTGAATGTTTATATGAAACGACTTCGTATGAAAATGATTTATATAAATTAAGGGTTTGAAACTGGAAATTTTTAAATAGAAATCCTGGAATTGTCAAAATTCTAAATAGTTAGGAACATTGAACGTTACAATTTTTATTGTAAAAAAATTAATCCTCTATTTTTTTTTAAAGAATTAAGTTTACAGCCAGTACCAGGTCTCCTCCTGGCAGACCTCCACCTCTTAAAGTGCTGGCATATGCACTTGGACAACTTGGCTATATATTTAGCTTATTCCCCGCACACTTTTGAACCTTTAATATGAATTTTGAAGATACTTTATTTCTGCCAGCAAACTAATTAGATTAAGAGAAAACTCTAAGAACAATGGTCCCGTGACAGCCAGAGAAAATATTGTAGAATCAGCATCGAACGCTGAAAAAATGCATTACATTTTACAGAGCAAATCCTATAGATGGGTACGATGGGTGCTTTAATAAAAGTTGAAGTCGTGTTTATTTTACATCCCTAATGTCTAACGCATAAAGCCTTGCGTCTGACCCAGCATGAAGTATAAAAAAATCAAAAATATAAGCTATATCTGTGATTTTGAAATATTTACAAAAATTTCCGTATATTTTAAGATATTATCTTCTTCAGCTAAAAATTCAACTATTTGGTAGAAAAGTCAACTTGTTGAAACGTATTTTCGGGTAAAAATTAAACCCTTTAGTAGTTATTTGTTATTTGTAGTACTCAAAACGAAAAAATATTTCTCCTTATTACTTTTCATCATGAAAAATACAAGGGTTTTAGCACTTACAAAATAAAAAATAAACGTAAATATTGAGCCAAATAACGTACGATATGAAAAAAGTCAAGAAAAGAATAATGCCGATTTTTCACAAAACGAGTCAATGGCGAGCGTAAGCCTGGTTCTATTCGTGTCAAGGCCAGGTATCCGCCTGGCAGGCCATCTTCTGTTCCGGTACTTCCCTGCTTAAAATTCCGAATAGAACCCGGTTAGAAACCGGTTAAAAGTGGGTTATAGCAGGCCATAACCGGTCTCTAACCGGATTTCGTCCCAGGGTTGTAACCGAAACCAAATCATTTTTTAACTGGTTCATCATAATATTCTTACCTGGTTCTTCGCCGGCTCTGAACCTGGGTACTCGGTTAGGACGGACTAAAAGCACCGAGTGTGGAGTGCCTTTTAGAATCCGATAGTTAATTTCGAACCTAGGTCTTCAACAATATTTGATTTGTGTTCGATCGCCGGATACAACTCAGTTTAGGACCAGTCAGAGCACACCTCAGTGTCAGGTTCCTTTTACAAATCAAATAGAGACCAGTTAGAAACTAACTTCAGTTTTGAACAATATTTAACTTCTGTTTCCAGTCGTGGGATAGTACCCGGTTATAGCACACGCCAGTGCCAGGTGCCACATAGTTAGAATCTAACTTCGGTCTATGACGATATTTAATTTATGTTTTTTATCGTTGGATAGAACCCAGTAATAAACGTTTAGAGCAGACACAAGTGTCAAGTACCTTTTAGAAGCCGGTTAGAGAACTGCTAAAGACTCGTTTCCGTCCTTAAAAATATTTAATTTCTGTTCGCAAAGTCTAGGTAGAACCCAGTTAGAAGCGGTTTGAGAATACACGAGTATCAAGTGCATTTTAGAAGCCGGTTAGGGACCAATTAGAAACTAGCTTCAGTCTTCAACAATATTTTATTTCTGTTTTCGATCATCGGATAGAACTGGTTAGAAAGCCGTCAAAAAATAACTCTAGTTTTTAACAATATTTAATATCTGTACCAAAATATCGGGTAGAAGCTGGTAATGACTGTTTAGAAGATTTCGACAACTTGTTTTCTGTCAATATTTCTAATATAAGGACCAGTTAGGATCCCGTTCATTTCCTGATATTGAAATGGAGACCACTTAAGAACCGCTCAGAGACATTTAGAAACCAAACTTTCATTTTCCCAAGCATTTGAAAAATCTTTGATTCCCATATATATTTTATTTGTCTGATGTCACATTTTGCTTTAAACCCTCACTTCTACATCACACATCATGATTCATTATAATATAAGTATTAATTCAGTTTTCAAAACAAATAAAAAATATGACCTGGAAAAAGAAAGAAGGATTTTGTTTTTTTGAATAAGTGTATTTTAAATGGATTTCACCTTGAGATACTTTAATAAGTTTACGATTGAAATATAGGCAAATTATAATTTATATTTGTCGTCATAAAGATAAATCCCTAATGTTTTCTATGATAAAGCAGTGAAATACTCATTTAAAACACTGATAACCATCTAATTCACTAAAGTCATAATCAGTTTTTTCTCTACTTTATTAAAATGCGGATGGTTTATACTTTCATTATTACTTTGGCAATCATCTTTACTTCTATTGGTGCATATAATAATATAATAATTAATAATTAATTAAAATATTCTATTCATTTTATTATTTAAAGTTTAGAAGCACACATTCCATGTACCGCGGTACCTTTTCTCGTTAGGCAGTGTACGACTCTCAGTTCAGTTTGGTGGTTGTGTGGTTTCAGGTCCTCTTTTTGTAAACAGGACTTAGAAATTCATTGTGAACAAATGCAATGTAGAACTATACACCGCCTAAACGTGATGCAAAACTTTGAAAGTGAACATGTTTGGCGTCTTCTAACGTTGAGAATTCTTGGATTTCCTTCAGTTGTCCGAACTTCTTGAATTTCCTAAATGCTCAGAAATGCCTGAAGTTCTTGAATTCCTTGAATATCTTTAATTTCTTGAATATTCCGAAGTTTCTGAATTTTCTAACTTTTGCGCAATCTTTGAATATCTTACCCCTCAAAATTCCTTCAAGTTTCTTAATATTCAGAATTCCTAAAGAATTCTGAATTCCTTGACTATTCTTAATTCGTTTCATATTCTGACTGTCTGAAATTCTGTGAATTGGACAAATTTTCTAAACCTTTTTAATCCTTTAAAATTTATGAATTGGTTTAATTCCCCTAATATTTGAAATTCTCTGAATTCCTTCAGTTCACAAAATTCTCTGAATTCTTTGAAATTCTTAAATTTCTTAAATAATCTAAATTCTTTAAATGTTTGCAATTCTCTGGTTCCCTGAATCTCTCTAAATTCCTTAAATTCCCTGAAATTCTTGAATTCCTATAGTATTCTGAATTACTAATAATTTCGAATTTTCCTAAGTCGTTAAATTGTCTAAAATGCTTGAATATTTCTAATTCTGAAATATTCTGAATTATATTAATTGTCGGAATATTTTTGCAAATTTAAAAATATTTTTAATCTTTTCAAAACTTCTAACATTCCTAAAATTCTTTATCATACCTGAATTTGTCGTAAATTTGTAAAAATCTTTAAAAGTTAAAAAATTTTATTTTATATATTCGCCAAAGATCAATTTGAAAAAAAAACATTACAAATTTTTCGAGGAAATTTTTCTTTGTAAACTTGTCTTTTTAATTCTCAAAAATAAAAGAAAATACCCTAAAATATTTTAGGAGTTTTAAAATTCCATTAAATTATTATAATAAGTTTGGAACCAAAAAAATTTCAAGTTGAATCCTTGGCAATACAACTTTTGCTACTAAACAAATAAATAGACAAAGGTAAAAAAAATTGATGATGTAGAGTTGGCTTTGTGCTATTCCGGTATGGAATGTAAGTACAAAAAATTCAGTTCTAAAAATTCAACATTAAATTATATTTTTTTATAGAATTAAGCTCACAGTCCAGGAGACAAAGCCCTGATACTCCCCGCCCGGGTGGCCGGCTACCTTCACTTGCTTACCGGATACCTCAGCCTCCTGTCGAGTCTTCTTCGCGTGCCAGGTCCCGGTCTCCTCCTGGCAGGCCGCCTTCAGATCGTGTGCTTGGCTATGCACTTGAACAACTTGGATATGTTCGACTTATTCCCCGGACAAATGTGATGCAGCGATTTGAATTTCGAAGATATATTTTTCCGGTCAATAAACCAATTCAATTGCTAGTAAAAAATGGTAGATATGAACGCGTGCCCGCGCGAGAACATATTGTACTATCAACGTCCACTGGTGACGTTTTTGCGATATTGGAGTATAGTGGGATTCTTCGTGGAATATACAGGAAAGATAAACATCATTTGAGAGTAAAGATAAACATGATAAACGGTGCTGTTGTTAATTTGACCCCAGAAGAAATTAGAGAATCTCATGTGGGCAGAAATAACCCAATTTTTCCACATCGTTTTACTGAAGCTGTTTCAAATCAAAATTCTCTACAGTTTGTGTACCATTAATTGAATTTTAGCCATTCTTAACTAAAATAAATAATATATATATATATATATATATATATATATATATATATATA
>JAAAKG020207676.1:0-48321 GCA_010014905.2 Druon quercuslanigerum | reverse complement strand
ATTTAAATGATCCTGAGGAGTAATTTATAAATGATCAAAGGATTAAAAATATTGTAGTGTTTTTTTCTTCAAATTCCTTGGAAAAAGCTTTAACAAGTATTAAAAGATTAAAAGTTTTTCAAAAATATTTTAGGTTATTTCATTACATTACAAATTATTTTTAAATCGACTGTAGTAATTTAATGGAATTTCAAAGAAAGCGAAATATTTCAGTGTATTGTAAAAGACTCCCAGGAATTTTCAAGAACTTTAATAAGTTTCAAGGGATTTCAAAGGATATCAAAGGCTTTTAAAGATTTTAGGAAATTCCAAACGATTCTCAGAAATGTATTTTTTTTAGATTTTAAAGGATATTTAAAACAATTTCAAGAGATTTTAAGTGAATTCCCAGGGTTTTAATAATGATAAGGAATTTGACAAAATTCGCATGTAGTTGTGAAGAATTTTGAAAGATATGGAACGATTTCATAAGGATCCAAAAGTTTTTAGGATATTTTAAGAGATTCCAATGGGGTTTATAAAATTTTCGTAAATTTCAATGATTTTAAAATATTTTAAAAGCTCTTAAAATATTTTAATACATTTTCCAGGATTTAAAGGATTTAGTGGGTTTTCAAAGATTTCAAGAGATTATTAAATATTTTTTTTTGGATTCCCTATATTTTATTCCATAGGGTCTGTGAAGCCTTAAGTTATTGAAAACGATTCTATTATTGGTGGACTTGTTGATTTTATATTAAAAAAATATTTATAATTTTGTAAAATAGATTATTTTATTGACTACAATGTTCATATATATATTTGATAAAATATAAAAATGCGACATCTTTTACAGGTGCACACATACAGAGCAGCTTTAGAATACATGTTGGTCCAAAAAAACTCCGAGCTTCGACGCACACAAGTAAATAGTGTAAAAGTAAAAAATGGCATGTCTTTTGAACAGTTGAGTAATAAATTATTTTATTATTTCGTTATTTTATATAACATTTACTTTAAACTATTTCGTATCAGTTACAATTCAATTTTTTCAGATACTGCAAAGCTGCAGTAGCAAATTTCGAACCGGATAAACAACCAGAAGATTCTGACTATACACAACCGAAAATAATACAATTTTTAAGTGAATGGAATAGAGTTTTAGTTTTTGGTTCGCTTCGACTAATGCTAGCACCATTAGTCGAAACTTGTGTTCTACTTGACAGATTTTTGTTTCTTTCCGAAAAAAACTTGGGTCCTTCTTTAAAAGCGGAATTCGACTGCAGAGTTTCGCCCAGAAATTTTGTATTAATATCGTCTAAGTAGGAAGGTACTTATGAAATTAATATTTTTGTATCAGGTTGTGATATTGACTGAAAATTCAGGATAAATATTATGCATTCACAAAATCATAGGACTAAAAGTTTGAGGTGATGGAAATTGAAGGTATGTGTGTATAAGTCAGTCAAATTAAAAATGCTTACATATTTTATTACTCTATTCTGAATTGGAAGAGGGATTTTGTACCAAAAAAATAATAATTCTCACTTGAAACAGGGATTTTTTAAAAAGAATAACAATCCTGACTTGGAATAGTGAATTTTCTAATCAAAATGATAATTTTCAGTTGAAACAGGTAATATGTAAATAAAATAAATGTAACCAAGTTCACGTAATGAATTACGATTATCCGGAATTAGAACAGGGAATTTTAAAAATGAATTTCATTTTGATTTGGTATAGGGAATTTTCTAAAAGAATTCGAAGTTCTGAGCTTGGATGGGGAATTAATAAATTATATATAACAAAAATTCCCGTAAAGATTTAATTTAATTGATTAATTTTAATTTTGATTCATAAAAAGGAAATTTGCAAAATTAATCCCTGATTCAAGTCAGAATTCGTCACAATTTAAAACTTCCCTCTTCCAAGTTTTGGAAAATGAGCGTTAAAATTTGTCGGAATAATAACAGAAAATGTTTTAAATAAATACAATTTTTACTTTGAGCAATGAACTTTCTAAAAGAGTTATAATTATTCTGAATTGGAACAGGGAATTTCAAAAAAAAATTATTTTGAGTTGCAATGTTGTATTGCAGTAAAGAAATATAATTATGATTTAGAGGAATTGAATTTAAAAAAGATTCCTGTTCCAAGTCAGAATTCTTCATAATTTCGGGAATTAATTAATTAAATTATGACTTAGTATAGGGAATTTTCTATAAGAATTCGAAATCCTGAGCTTGGATGGGGAATAAATAAATTATATATAACAATAATTCCCGTAAATATTTATAATTTTGTCTTTGAAACACGTACGTTTTGACATGAAATGGGAAATTTTTGAAAATAATTTTAATTCTGATTTATAAAAAGGGAATTTGCAAAAACAGTCCCTGTTCCAATCCGAATTCGTCACAATTTAAAACTTCCCACTTCCAAATTTTGGGAAATAGAGTTACAATATTTCGGATTTATAACAGGAAATTTTTTAAATAAATAAAATTTAGACTTGGAGCAGGGAATTTTTTCAGAAAATGAATTCTGAATTATAGTTATAAGTTGGAACAGGGAATAAATGAAAAAATGTATAAATATATTTATACATAAATCTCGTACAAAATTACAATTATTATGAATTGGAACAGGGAATTTTCGAGAAAAAAATATTATTCTAAGTTGCTACTTTGTATTTCAGTAAAAAAAATAATTCTGATTCAGAAGAATGGAATTTGAAAAAAAGATTCCTGTTCCAAGTTAGAATTCGTCGCAATTTAAAATTTCCTTCTTAGCAATTTTGGAAAATGAAAGTTAAAATATTTCGGAATGATAACAGAAAATTCTTTAATTAATTAAAATTTTGACTTGAAGTAGAGCATTTTGGAGATGAATTTAATTATGATTTGGTGTAGGGAATTTTCTAACAGAATTCGGAATTCTGAGCTTGGATGGGGAATAAATAAATTACATATAACAAAAGTTCCCGTAAATATTTATAATTTTGTCTTTGGAACACGTACGTTTTAACATGAAATTAGAAATTTTGGAAAATAATTTTAATTCTGATTTATAAAAAGGGAATTTGCAAAAAAAATTCCTGTTCTAGTCCGAATTCGTCACAATTTAAAACTTCCCACTTCCAAATTTTGGAAAATGACTTACAATATTTCGAAATTATAACAGAAAATTTTTTAAATAAATAAAATTCTGACTTGGAGCAGGGAATATTGAAAACTAATTTAATTGTGACTTGGTATAGGGAATTTTCTCAAAGAATTATAATTCTGAGTTGGAGCAGTGAATAAATAAAAAACGGATATCTTTAAATCACGTAAATAATTACAATTCTTCTGAATTGGAACAGGGAGTTTTTCAAAAAAATTATCACTGTATCTTGCGACGTTGTATATCAATAAAGAAATATATGTATAATTCAGAAGAACGGAATTTAAAAAAAGATTCCTGTTCCAACTCAGAATTTGTCATAATTTCGGAAATTGATTTAATGTTGACTTAATATAAGGAATTTTTTTAAGAATTCGGAATTTTGTGTTCAAATGGGGAATAAATCAAATATATATGACAAATTCCCTCAAAGAATTAACAATTTTGGCTTTGGGAAACGTAATTTTTTATATGAAACGGGAAATTTTTGATAATTTTGATTTAGAGAAAAGAAATTTGAAAAAAATCGGTTCCAAGTCAGAATTCGTCAGATTATGAAAATTCCTTGTTTCTAACCCGAGTTTGATCAAAAAAATCTTATGTTTGTTTTTGAAAATAAAAATTTCCCAAAATTTGAAACTTCCCTTTTCTAAATCTTATAAAAAAAGAGTTACTGTATTTTTAAATTATAGTAGAAAAGTTTGTAAATAAATATGAATCTCAAATTCATTCTCAAATTCATAATTATAATTCTGTTACCAAATTCTCTGTTCGAAATCAGAATTTTAATTCTTATAACCAAAAATTATCTGATTTTCCAGTTCTGAATTTACCATTCTTTTCAAAATTTCCCTCTCCCAAATCAGAAATCTTTAAAATCTTTAGAGACATTTAAAAATCGTTTGAAATCATTTAAACTGGCCCGGGAAAAATAAAAAATTGACTTGGAATTTAAAATCGACAATCGGTTAGACAACATGATCATGAAACATTAATTTTCATGCAATAATAAACATTTACAACCACAGAGATTTGAATCGAGACCAAAGGCTGGATTTTTCTGAAGCTTTTTTCTCGTCAGCGTCTATGTCTTCTGGGTCTTCTCCAGCTGTATTTGCAGTTGATTTTGAAGATTTTGAAGAAATGGAAGTATTTTCCTCGTCAGTGTCTTCATTTTCCGAAGTTTCATGGTGTGAGTCAGGACTACTCAAACAGGATCGAATTAATTCTTTCCCTTCTTCGCTCTTTATCACGGGCTGGAATTTTTTCGTGGCAAAATTATATACGTCTCCATTTTCACTTTGAATTATGACAAGCACTTGTGTTCCTGTCAATGTTGAAAGTTTATAAGCTCTGCTCAGCAACCTGGATTTTTTTGTGGAGAAGATTTGCAGTCTCTTCTCTCTATCTCTTATAAATTTCGGCATTTTTAATTATTCTCGCACCTTTATTGCCTGGTTAGAAAAATAGGTATTTTAAATGATTGGTTTATATTTTTCAAACGATTTTTAATATTTTAAATTATGAATCCCAAAAAAATGCTTCACCTTTCTTTCTTCTGGTTGTCGTCGAGAAAGCAGCATGTACTAATAGTACTAATAATAGAAAATTCCACTGGAGGGGAAATATGCACTGTTTACATTTTAGTACAGGGGTGAACTTCGTTTTTGAAATTTACATGCAGATTAAATTCAGAAGAAAAAAAGTATTGGTGTTAAAAATTATAGTTGATTCACTTCACATAAAATGTTATAGAGACAAGCGAGTGACCAATATTATCGTGTTTATTTTTGGATTTTTGTTTTCTCTTTGTGCAGTATGTATAAGACGTAAATCAGTTTTTTCCGGTAAATAGTGCCATCTGTTGAGCTGGTAAAGACTCTTGTCTTGCTAAAGAGGGAAGATAAATGTTTTTGTTCTGTTGAAAAGAAAAAACTATTATGTTGAAAATAAAGTACTAATATTTAAAATTTGTTTATTATATAAATAGGAATAATTAAATATATAGAATAAATCAGATTAAAATTGTTATTAATGCCACTTTTTTCTAATCTATAATATATATTTTTATTAACCGAACATTGTTAAGAAATGTAATAAGAATGATTAAAATAAATATTGATATTTACTTTTTATATTGTAAAATTATAAAATTAAGATGTGAATCTATTTTAATTATGTGATCATTTTTCTTGTCAGGTTTCTGGAGATATAATTGCATTTTTTAAGATTTCAGAGGGTTTCAAGGCTTTAAATATTTTTAAAGGAACTTGAAAATAAATTAAAGATTTAAAAAAGTGCATTTTGAAAGATTCCTAGGAATTTCACGAGATTTCGAAGAAATTCGCAGGATGATTTTGTAAGATTAATGAGATTCAATATATTTCGTGGAATCAAAGGAAATTTTAAAGATTTTACAAAATTTCAATAGATTTCAAGGCATTTTACAAATATTTGAGCGATTTATTAGGTTTTAAAAGGTGTTAAAAGATTCCTTAAGATTACTAGAGATTACTATAAATTTCAAGGGATTAAAAAAGAGAGTATTTTAAAGAAGGCATCCTGGATATTAATGATATTTAAAATTCTTCAAAGGACTCCAACGGATTTCTAGAAAACTTTAGAGAAGAAATGAAATTTAAAGTATTAAAGTATTTAAGTATTTAAGGTATTTTAAATTAAAACATTCATAATTGAACGCTTTTAATAATTTTTAAATCCTATTTAAATATTACTTTAGTCTAAATTATCCAATTTTTTTAACCTATTAAATTTTTTATTTAATAATTCAGAATTAAATATATGCATAACTAAACAATTTGAAACTAAATTGTTTGAAATAGAATAATTGAATATTCTTTAACTAAAAATTATTTTGTAAGTGAAATTGTTGAATTTTCAAGTATAAATAACAATTAAACCATAATTATTTTTCAAAAAATTCAAGAACTCGTCAAAAAAATTTGCTTTTTTAATTTTTAAGGATTTTTAAATCAGTTCAGAAAAAATGGAATCATTTTAAAAGATATTTAAAAGTTTTTTTAATATTTCAAATATAATTTAATATTTAAGCGTTTCAAAAACTTTAAAACAAAATGTAGACCTTTGAAAATTTCGAAATAAAATTTTCAATATTTCTTTGAATTTTAAATGGTATGATTTTATTTTATTTTTACAATTTTCAGATTGCTTAAAATTATTGTATAATTTTGAAAATTTAAAAATTTATTAATTCGTTCTTCAGTTTAGAGCATTGAAAATAATTGCGTGCATTTTTATTACCTAACCAGAAATATTTTAACGCTTCTATTTTATGCGTATGAATTATTGTCTGTTTGAATGAAGAAAAGTTGAAAAAAATCTCTTTTATGCTTTCATTTTAAAAGTTTCAAATTCAAAAGGGTTCCACTCTGACTTCAGTTTCTGTTACTTGAAATGAAAAAATGTTTAGATTTAAGAGTTCGATTTTTTTAAGTTTCAATAACCGTGAAAAATTTTTTTAAATTGGAAAATGACCGGGAATTCTTCCTCCATATATTAAACCAGTCAACCTGATATTTTTCAAGTTTGTGCTGCAGTTGAACCTATTTTTAATTTCTCAAATGAGTGTGAGGCCTGTAATGCTCTACATTTTAATTTGAAAGTTGCCGCTGCCTTTTAGCAGACACTAACGGCATAATTTACACGTTTTCTATTGGCTAGCGCATCGGTAATACCGAGAACAGCCGAAGTAATCAAGTGACGTCATGACCAAGCAGAAGCGATAAGATAGTCAAAAATCTAAAACTGTCTCTTCCGTGTCTACGTTTTGTGACTTTTACAAGTTGTTTAGATTGCCAAAATGTCTTATGCATACCTTTTCAAGTACATCATTATCGGTGACACAGGTAAGTTTTGTTTCTTATGTAAATAATGAACATTAGTCGTTTGTTCTTGAACTATTCTATTACGTCGCCACTGACAGCTCTCATTGTTTTCGTTCCCCTTCGTGAATTTTTTGCCCTACGTAACATTGCAATTCTAATGTTTCGTTTATTCCTTCCAATTTTACTTTTTTAAATTCCCAAATGGTCTAATATTAATAAGAAATGAAATATTTATAATCAAAATCCTCCTTGCTCCAAAAACAAGCCAGTAAATGGCAGATTCTTCTAAATCGTTTTTGTTTCCCAACAGTAATCTGAAAGAGATGAGTGTCGTGACGTGTAAACAAAATGTACAATATTTTCCGTGAAAATAATTAAAGAAGTAGCATATAAACGACATTGTTTTTTCGACGATAGCTATAATATTAATTTTGAGTAATATGCTTTGTTTCTTTTTTTTTAAAGAAAATTATTCATTGTTTATAATTATGCCAATTTACGTTTATTCGTAGTTTGTATTCAGAAAATGCAATGATAACAACAAATCTGCATATTTCTTTAACAGTATTTTTCTATGAAACATAAGGTTTACTCCAAAAATGTGTTGATACTGGAAATTTGTTTCGATCAATAATTGCCCTTTCAGGTTCACATTATTCATTCCGATTGAATATGAAGCGGTTTTAGTATTAGACTCAATAACAGTTAAAGAAAAAAACAATCTGTAAATATTTGCTTCGCGGATAGTTTGAACTTTAGATTCCGATCCTTGGAAGGCTGTTTAATAATAATTAATTTTTCCTAAAGGAAATAAAAATATTATATGAGATTAAAATTTTTCAAATCACTGTAATAGTTTAATCTTTATTCGAGGGTGCACAGCCTTTCCCCTATTCCCCTGTGGTTCTCCCCTATTTCTATTTGAATGTATGCTATTTGAAAATACAATATTGTTCGTGTTACATCTAGAAAATTATTCTATTCAGAACTAGAATGTGTGTATATTATAATTAATTTTACTTTTTTAAATTTGACTAATTTAAAACTAAACTATTTAGGATTTAAATAAAACTTGAAAGGAAAAAAAAAGTTTTCGTTGAATCGATACCAATGACATTTTTTTAAAATTAACTATAATAAAGTACGATGGTCTGCCCACATTAAAAATTCTTTAGTTTAAATTTAAATAAGGAATGTCATTATGTTAGACATATTATAACAATTATTGTTATATCAGAATAAATGTATACAAGAATTAGAATATTTACAACTTAATTTTTAATTTACAATTTAATAAGTTGTAGAAGTTAAATAATTTTTAAAACCTACCAAAAACCAACTTTTAAGAGTTCGAAATATGTATGCGCACTGTTTAGTAAATATTAAATATTTGTTCTTTAAATATACATTATTAATATAAAGATTTATGAACATTTAAACAAACCTCTTTCTCTGACGACGACTGATGGTTCTCGCGCTACCCGCTCGGTCTTTGTATTAACCCCACATTTATGCTCAGGCACAATTTAGTGACTGTGAATTCTCTTTTGTTAAAGCTCCTTCGGCTTTAACAAACACATTCTCGTCACATATTTCGTGCCTCGCACCTCGATTTTCTTGAAAATGCGAACTTTTCTAAATTATGTTCAACTCCACTACATTATATGTATATTATATTTATTGATGTACCTCAGTCTAGGGCTGTATACATTTTATTTCTAAACGTTTATTTAATATTTGATTCTTACTTTGCATTACATTTTATTTTTAGCTACCCTGAAAAATGTATATAATTTCAATAAATTTATATTATTACAATTCATAGTATATATTGGTATTAAAAAAAGTGTTTTTATTGTATTGTTTGTATAATTAAAAAAAATGTGCATCCTATAAAGAAAAATTTTATTATTATAATTATATAACGGCTTCTTTTCACTGTTTTTTCACGATTCAAACTAAAAATACACATCTTAGCGTTAGGTGGTTCTAAGCAAATTGTAGACATAATTCAGGCCAAAATTTTATGAAATAAAATGTAATTGTAGCTTGTGTCCTTTTTGCAAAAAGTTATATTTTTTTTATTTTTAATATATTTTTGTAACAAGACTTTATAATACATTTTTAGATATTTTTTGGGTAAGCAACTTTTTCCTTTTCATTTTGTTCGTCTCTTGTGCCGTTTTTCAGAAATATGCATTTTTTATCTTATTTTTTATGATAAGAAAAAGCTACGCATCCTATCAAAAAATTATTCATGCCAAATTTTGATGAGTTTTCACTCTATTTTTGGAATGTCAACTTTTTTCTATTCATTTTTTTCCATAGCTTGTGTCATTTGTCAAAAAAAATTTTTTTTTATGTTCTTACGAATGAAACAACAACTAGACACCCTATAGAAATATGATTAATAACAAATTTGTAGCACAAACAAACAACTTTTGTCTTATTATTTCTTTTTCGTAGCCTGTGTCGTTTGACCAAAAATTACAATTTTTTATTTTGTTTTTTACGAATAAAACAAAAACTACGTGTCCTATAAAAAGTGATTAATAACAAAATTTTAGATATTTTTGCGTGCATAATTTTTGGTAATTTTTTCCGTATCTTGCATAGTTTGACCGCAAATTAGAATTTTTCATTATTTCGTTGTGTGATCAGAATAACAATTTTTGATTTTTTGAAAAATTCACAAATGTGCTTTGATAATTTTGTAAGGCCGTGCATGTTTTGACTTAAAATTGTCATTTTCCTTTGATTTTTTATTTTGCAAATGTCATACATTTAGGAATATTTTTCGATCAAAAAAGTTTTTGGAATAAATTGATCCTCTTTTTTAATACTACGAACAACCGTACATACAATATGGATAACGAACTTTACCCTCATTTCTGACATTAAACTATTGTACCTAAGGCCAATCTAATAGATTAATATTTTTGAAAAGTTATGGTGCTCATAGACAGATGTTTTTTGGGTTCAGAAGATCCAAAACGTGGACATTTAATAAACCCGACAGGGGGGGGGGGCTCAAATTTTACACAAATCTCTTTTTTATTTAAAAATTGAAACATATTTGTATTTAAAAATGTTTGGCCCTCCGATTATAATTTGAAAATGTTCATTGTTAAGACCTTTAGTTTCACTGTTTACATTTAAAAAAAATTAATAGATAGAAGATACGGCTTTTAGTGCTTAGAGAATTTGAAATATTTGAAATTGGAGAATTTTGATTTTTTAAAGTAGGCCACTCCTAGACTGTTTAAATTCTACACTTTCTGAATTATCTATTGTACATGTAAAATTTTAAAATATAAACAAGTTTTTATATTTAATGATTGCTACATAAAATTTAATATTATGTAACTAAAATATTTATTATTTTACTTACTAGAATTAATAATTACTTACATTATTTAACTCGTTCCAAATATTTTGAAAACTCTTAATATAAAAAAATATGATAATATGGATTTTAAATGGTTTATGTTCTGAATATTAGAAAATAAACATCATTTTATTAAAACAATTTTTTAAAGAAATTTAATTTATATTTCTGGAATTTCAAACGATTTCTACATATTTTAATGGAATTTTACAATTCTCAAAGATTTCAAGGTATTTTTTTGTTTTTTTTTTAATAAAGGATTTTAAAGATTTGAAGTTATTTTAAGATACTAAACAATTTGAAGAAATTAAAAAAAAAATGCTAGAAATTCTAATATCAAAAACTGTTTTTTTATGGACTTTTAAATACTTAAGGTTTTTTGTACTGTAAAATAAAAATTCAGGGACTTGAAGAAGCGTGTACAAATTTTAAACTATATTTAATTCAAGCTTAAAAACATGGAGATAAAAAAACAAGTTTTAGCTAAAAATATTTAATTATAATTATCATGATTTAATGGTTAATGAAGGAATTTCTGTAAGATGAGATAGCTTTGATTATGAGAAAGATTTAAAACCTAAAAAAGGTGTATATATTTAAAAAATTTTATGTTTCGTCGGGATTTTTTATATCGACCTGAAAGGATTTTCAACGAACTAAGTTTATCCAATGTAAACAAAAAAGATAAATCATTCAATGTCTCTCACCTGTCTCAATTTCTCACCTTTTTCCAAGATTTCTCAAAAATATCTCTAAAGTTATTTACGGAATAAGTTAGTTACAAAGTTTTTTAGATTATAAAGATAATGTACCATATTTTAAATAGAATCCGTTTGGACTTATTTTATTTTACTATTCACTGGATAAGAAATTGACAAGAATTTATTTTCTGTTTTGAAAGACCTCAGCTACTAATGGGCCCGCGTGGAGAGCTTTACTTGGTGGATGTTATTAGAGTAAATAGTATAATAGATATATAAAACATAGTAAACGAACGTATTATTTTGACCCAATTTTACCCCGAAAGAGATATGGCTTAATGGTATAATAATAATAATAATAATAATAATTGTTATTTTATGTTTAGGAGTTGGAAAATCTTGCCTTCTTCTGCAATTTACAGACAAGCGATTTCAGCCAGTCCATGATTTAACAATAGGTGTTGAGTTTGGTGCTCGTATGATCACCATCGACGGAAAACAGATCAAGTTGCAGATATGGGACACTGTAATTATACCATAATAATTTTTAATAATTTATTAAATTTATTATTTTTATCCAAGTTAACCGGGAATTTCACTTTTTAGAATAGTAATCTTTCCTATCACAATTTTAATATCACACGATCTAATGTTAAATTTAATTGCTAATGTTTTTAATAATGAAATCATTCAGTTCACAATGCGTCACTTTAAAATCTTGTACTTTTAAAATTTTCGATTTTAGGTCTTCATTTTTGAGCGTACATTCATAATTTAAAGAATGTCTAATTGGAAATTATCCATAAAAAACGTTTTTAATTGTTGAACTGTAAATACAAAATAATTATTTTTAAAACTGAACTGTAGTTTAAGTATTAAAAATTTAACAACACTTGAATTTACAAGATGCTTTTATTCAATTTCAAATCCTATTTAAATATTGTTACGATTTAAAAATATATATAATTTTTTAATTAAGAAAAGAATAATGTTTTAAATTAAAAAGGTAATAATGTTGAAATATTAAGCAATATTTAAAATATTGGTCAGTTATATTATATTGTAAATGCTCATTTAAAAATGTAGCCGTGCGTGAAAGGGGTCTAATTAACATTTGAATAAGTCATCTAAAGTACTTAGAATTTAATGGTATTCAGGAATATTCCGGTGACTTATTGAAATGTTAGTTAGGCCCTTTTTTGGCGCGTGGTTTAAAGTAGAAATTATTTTAATATTCAAAACTAAACAATGTGAACGAGAAATATTTAACATAGAAAGAATTGAACCGTGAACGTTTCAGGTTGCTAAATTTAAACTTTGAACGGGAAAATTTTAATGGTTTCATTTGAATTATTTTTTATTTGTAGGTGAAAGTGTTGATTTTTTATCTATAAATCCCAATTGAAAAATATTATTAATCAAAAACGGCCCAAAGATAAAAATTTAACTTTTAATTTTAAAACCCGTTAAGTTAATACAATTGTAATCGTTCAATTTTGAATGTTTCTAACTTAAAAATGCTCGAAATGATATAATTTTGAACATTTACAAATGTATTGCTTAATTCTTGAATTTAGACTTTAGAGTCTTGAAAACGTTTAGCAGTAATATTTGAACACATTTAAAATTGTACATCTTAACGGCATTCAATTTAAAAAAAAAATTCAATTCAAAAGTTTTAATATCTTTTGATACGTGTAAATTATTGAAAGTTTCAATGAACAATGTCTGACATTTTAAGCTTCAATTTTATCTTGAGTAGCTCTGGTTCAAAACGTCTTACCAAATAGTAATATTTTTTAGAAATCACGATTTTCTTGTTCTTTCATTCTGCCTAAATTTTAATATTCGGCTCATTCTTTGTGTTGAAAACAGAAGATTGCGTCTATTTTAAGCAACCTTGTGCTGGTTTAAGACATTTTGGATGGTAAAATTGGACATAAGGAGGATGGCCATTAGATTGGAAAAGTTTCAACACTGAGAAGAATCGCGAAATGACATTGTGAATTTATTTTTAGATCTGGATTGCTTTAATCTTACAAATGAATAATCCAATCACTTGAACTGTCATTTGATACGAAATTACATTTTTATATGAAGCGTTGTTAAGATTACTTGTAACATGAAATCCGAATTCTTTTTAAATGGACACATTTTGGAATTGGACTTTTTACTTTTTGTATCGACTTATTTCCAGCAAAAATTCTTAAAAATAGTTATAAAAAAAGATTTTGAAAAATTCGGGAGATGCAATAGTTTATCTAATTTTAATAGCCTAAATTTTTCCTCCTTGTAAATTATAGCAATACTTATCTTGCACTTATCTAAAATTCATTATATTAATTAATTTTTATTACTTTCAATTCTCTAAATTGCAGATTGAATCAATAAATTCCTAAGTTTCTTTTCCAATTGATAATTTTTCAATTGTTATTTATACAACACACATTAAAAAAAAATATTAACTCTAATGTCTTGAAACATTTGAAAATCCTTAAAAATATTAAAATCTTAAGAACTCTACATTTTGTTCAAAATTTTGGAAAAATGCAAGACATACATTATTATTGAAATGTTTGGAAAACCTTAAAACATGAAAAAATCGCTTAAAATCTTTCAGATTTTTTGTTTACAATTTTTGAAAACTTTTGAAAGCTTTAAATGATTAATTAGATTTGAATATTTTCGGAATTTCTAAATGTCTCCTAAAGTTGCTCGAATTTTTGGTAAATAAATAATTTTTCAGTCGTTATTTATACTTGAAAATGTAAAAATTGTACTTAAAAGTGTACTTAAAAATTAAAATTTTAAAAAAGTTGTTCATAAAAATTCAAAAATTTAATTTAAAAATTAAAAATTCAACAAATTGAAGCAAGGAAACTTCTATCGATCAAAGTTTACATTTAGTGTTTCGTTCTGAGTGATCATTAGTTTGCAGAGCGAATATTTCAGATGAAACATTTTTTTTCAACAGTTTAGGAACAATAACAAAATGAAACAAAGATTTTTTCAAAATACACGATAATGCGAAAAAAGTGCAAATAAACAAATATTTTTGGGCTCATTTTAAAAATAAATTTCCATACAATTTAATCGTTTTTAAAACAATGTGCTGATTTTTTCTTGGATTCCACCAAGATCGGAACGTAAAAAAAATAAGCCGGAATAGTTTTTAAACTTAAAAATATTTCATTTTTCTGATACACATGATGTTTTGATTTTTAATTTCAAGATATTTTCTTGAAAGCGGTCCTCTTTGTAAAATCGTTTGGGTCTTGGTAAAAGAATGTTAATTTAGATAAAAAATCTAGTATCTTTTAGTACTTCAGTATAAGAGAAAAAGGAGAAAAAAATTTATTTCCGATCCGGGAATTCTGCATTGATTTAAGGAAATAAGGATTAAGACACTTTAAAAATTTTCCTGAATGGAAACAATTGCAATCAGCATATCATGTTTAGGGTGGATGCTGAATGATTTGATTTCAACAATTTCTTAAATAATCAGTTGAATTTTTATGTTTTTCAATTATAGTATTATTTAGTTTGCAATGCGTAATTCGAAAATCTTACACTTACAAATTTTCTCATTTGGATTTTAATTTTTCAGGGTACATTTTTATTTAAAGAATTTTTAATTGCAGTTTTAAAGGGGGAAAAAACGCTTTTAATTAATCAAACAAATATCAAGTATAATTAATTTAAAAATGTAACTCTATGCATTATGCATTAACAAGTGAATAATAAAATGTTTTTCGAGACGATTCGGAATCAGTTAAATATTTAAGAATTTCCAGATGTTGACGTTGAAAATTAAACTGATTCAATTAGAAAATCTTAGTATTTAAACATATGTGAACGCCCGATTTAAACTTTATGAGCTATTTGAAAATTTTAATAACTTCAAAATAATATATGTAATCTTAATTAAAGACTTTCATTAATTTAAAAGTATTGTTTTAGTTTAAACTTTGAAAATTCTACATTTTAATGAGGAAAATAACCAATGCCTTATATTTATAAATATTTTATTGACAAATATTCAAAACTAAACTTTGAACGTTACAATTTTAATTTTTTTATTTGAAAAAAAATAATTTACAAGTTAAAAATTTTTGTATTTTGATTTATAATAAATATTGAACACCTATAATTTCTAGAAAAGATTCAAAAGTAGTTAAAAATTTGAAATGCTTTCAAATAATTTACGCGAAGTGTCTACGTACATGGGCAAAATGCGGCTATTCGTACTGAAATTTCCGTGAAAATAGACCACAGCTTAATTTAAAACACGATCTAGATTTTTGCGGATTTCGAACAAAAAATTTAGAAGCTATTTAAGAATTATAAAAGGCTTTACAAAAATAAAAAAAACATTTTCTTGAGATTTCTTGGAGAATGTCTTATTTTAAAAAGTAAAATTTAAGAGAATGTTTAAAAAAGATTTGAAAAAAGATTTCGAAGCTTTGTAAAGATTTGTAAACTATTTAAAATGATTTGCAGCTCAATTTTTACTACTTAAAATGGAAATATTTTTAGCTTTAGAGTTCGAATTTTGTAATTTCATTGACCGTGAAAAATATTTGCAAACCGGGAAATGACCGGGAATAGTTTTATGCGAATAAAATGGCCACCCTGTCATGTTGGCATTCGCTTTGTTTGTCATATTGCATTGAGATAGAATAGTTATTGATTCCCATCGTCTCTACGTAATATCCGATGTTGTTGTTAATCTCTAAGTAAATTATTGATACTATAGGCTGGGCAGGAAGCATTCCGTTCTATTACACGATCATATTACCGTGGAGCCGCTGGAGCACTCTTGGTTTACGATATTACCCGCAGAGAGACATTTAATCACCTCACAACGTGGCTTGAGGACGCGAGGCAACATTCCAATTCTAATATGGTGATAATGTTAATTGGTAATAAGAGCGATTTGGATTCGCGAAGAGAAGTTCGAAGGGAAGAAGGTGAGGCTTTCGCTCGAGAGCACGGTCTTGTTTTTATGGAAACGAGTGCCAAGACTGCGGCAAATGTCGAAGAAGCCTTCATTAACACGGCCAAAGAAATTTATGAGAAGATACAAGAGGGCGTCTTCGATATCAACAATGAGGTAAACACAATTTTCCCTTAAAATCAGACCAGTGAAATTTTAGGCAATGCAAAATTTCCCTTTTCAAAAAAAAAAAAGAACAGTGATCACAGTCCGACCCCTTCTTTACCGACCCCCCTTCCCCTTGAATTTGAAAAAACGCTTAAAATCGAGAATTTTGATTCAATTTTTCTCTTTTTTACAAGGCTAGGATCTTTTTTTTAAGAATCATGAACAGAAACTCGAGAGATTAGAAAACAAGGCTCTTTGGGAGAGATGCTTTTTGATGATACTAATTTTAAAAATTTCACAAACGATTTATTTACTAATTTTGTAGATTTGAAGGACATCGATTTTTATTGAAAATAGGGGAGTGAATTCTTTTAAAGAAAATTAATGTTTATACGATATTAAATTTAATTGTAATTTTGAAATAAAAATATCAATTTTGAACCAACAGTTGAATTAAAACAAAATTCTCAACAAAAAATGTAGTACTTGATATTTTAAGCAAACAGATTAAACCAGTTTTAAACCAAAAAGACGAATTTTCTACAAAATAGTTGAATTTTCAACCATAAACAGTTTAATTCATCCAAAAAAGGCGACTTTTTAATCAAATGGTTTATTTTTTAATCAAACTGTTGTATTCTCGAAAGAAAAATACGAATTTTATAGAACAAAATAATTAAAGTTTTAAATATGAAATCTATATTTTCAGCAAAAACAGTTGAACTTTCACCCCAACAAAAAAACAATTTTTTAAACAAAATAGTTTTTTTCATCTAAGTTTTTAATTTTCTTGTCTAAAAGGTGAATTCTGAACGAGAAATATAATTGTTAATATTCAAAGTACAAAATATTTTAATTTAAATTACAAACAGTTCCATTTATTTAAAAAAAAACACTTTTCAACAAAATGGTTTATTTTTTAATCAAATTGTTGTATTAAAATTGTTCAATTAAAAATCTGAAATTTCTACCAAAACAATCTCAAAATAGAAGAATATTTAATACAATAGATACATTTTTAATTAAGGAGATGAATTTTCGATTAAAAAATGATTTTTCAACGAAAAATGTAATACTTGATATTCTAAACAAACAAGATTTAAATTTTAAATGAAAAACAGTGGAACTCAGTCAAAAGATTCGAATGTTAAAAAATTACACTTTTCTACTAAATTGTTGAATTTTCAACCCAAAAAGACGATTTTTCAACAAAATAGTTGCATATTTAACTAAAGAGACGAATTTCCCACTAAAATGATAAATCTTTAACCAAAAAGTAATTTTGAACAAATCAGTTCAACTTTTATTTTGAACCAAGTATGTAGTTGAAATTTCGATCGTAAAATATGAATTCTAGCGAAAAATGTAATAGTTTACGTTTCAAAGATCAATTTAAATTTAAAATAAAAAGTAGTTTAATTCATCAAAAATCGGTAACTTTTGAACAAAATTGTTTAATTGTCAACTAAATAATTAAAGTATTAATAAAATAATCAATTTTTAGATAAAAAATATGAATTTTCAACAAAAAATAGTTGGGTTTTTTATTGGGTTCTATTAATTCATTTCGCATTTAAGTGGAAACCCGAGAAAGAGGGATCAATATGAATTTCGATTAATTCTAAATACTTTAAAAATATTTAGGCTTTCAATATGATACAAATAATTAGAAACAAATTGATGAGAATAAGGAATTAAAATGTATTTACTGATAAAAACTACATTTAAAAAATGTAAACATGTGTATTTTTCAATTTTTTAAATCTAGTTTTCAGTCTTTGATCTTCTGGATTTTTCTGATATATTTTTATTAGTAAAAAATTGTGAATTGTTCAGCAGATTTTGCTTGAATCTAAATAGAAAAAATGTTTAAAATTCAAAAATGATTAGAAAAAACGTCGTTCAATATTCAAGAGATACCTATAAGATATAAAACGGTGTTAATAATAATAAAAATCCCTTTTTAATCCCATTTTTCATTTTAAAAAATCCTCTTTTCAACTTAAAATTGAAGTACATAACCGCTGTGATCCCTGTTAAAATGAACCATTAAAATGTTGAGCAATGCATAATAGGGTGATTCATTTTGTAATGCAAAAAAAATTATTTTCGAATCTTAACACGCACATTAACCTAATTTGTGCCTTTTTATTGAATAAATTAAGAAAAAAATCGAAATCGGATTCGATTTAGTGATTCTATATTTGAGCGTTGTCTTATTTATTAATTTTTGTTTTTGTTTTATTTTCTCAGTGCCCTAAAAATGTATATATTAAATTTGTATCCATATAGAATTGTCCTCTTCTATATTACCATAGTAGTACGTAATTTAATGACACAATTAATGACTTACATTTTTCTACAATTATTTGACACACGACTTTTCAATTACAAAATACAAAAAGTAACTTAAAAAATTTATTTGTAAAAACGTGTAACAAATAAGAAAAATGATTTTTTTCCTTCAAAATGAGTGAAAAAATGTTTATTACATTATTTATAATGATGGTATTATGAAGGATAATTTTGTATGTATAAAACTGTAATGTATGCACTTTCATATAATTGAAGGCATAGAAAGAACAGAATAAGCAAATCTCAATTAAGGAACCTCTGAACCATATGTGATTTCTGCAAATTTATAGACATTTTTAAATTCAATTTTGGGCAAATTATGGTAAGGTACCATAAATTCCTTTTCAAAATTACTGTAAATCAGGTCTCCTTTATTCGAAATTTAATACGGGCTGAAATCGTGACTGTATTTCGAGAAATGTCTAAAGTGATGGATTTGTTATAAAAAATATCATATGTGTCAAGCGTGAGAGGGACTTTTTCGCCCCCGTACATCCATAAAAATATACTTAACTGATTCCATTTGAAATCATGCATTGGTCAGCTCTTGAAGATAACCTTACAATTTAAAAAAAAACTGCCAATATATTTTTCAAAATGATGTATTTTTTTACCAAAATATATATTCGGTTTTTTTTCTTGCATATAATGATAAAATTTGAGCTCTATCGAATTCTCCGAGAAAAATATCAAAAATTTCAAAATTGAGAAAATGGCGGTTTTTCTGAAAACTTTGAGAATGGATTTTCTCGAAAAGCCCACCTTTAAAATTTTTTTACTTTTTTTGGTGGATTGTCGATAATAATGATTACATATTCTCTGATTTTGGTTTTTGATAAACAATTTCTTCCTATTTAAAAATAAAGTTTTCGCAAAAGAATCAAAATGGTTATTTTTTTAAACCATCAAAGACAGGAGTAAATCTCAAGGGAAAAGTTGTTTAGAAATGAATTTTATTTAAAAAGCCTATTTCACTTTTTCATTATATGGAAATTTATATACTTATTTAATCAATCATGATTATTTCGATCCGGAAACAATACCGCCTCTCGCACAATTAATTAAATTTTTTGTTGTGTTTCGCTTTTTTTTTTTAAATAAATTAATGTGGTTCCATATATTAAAAAATTGAAAGAGGCTCTTTTAAAGGCAATTTAGTAAGAATCAACTTTTTCCTGGATATTCACTCATTTCTTTGGTAGTTTTTGAAAAAAAATGTAATAGAAAGAAATTGTTTAGCTAAAGCCAATCTTGGAGAATTCGTTGTCCATATTATTGACAATACACAACAAAAAACCAACACAAATTTAAGGGTGAGGTTTTCGAGAAAATCCTTTTACAACATTTTCAGAAAAACCTCCGCCATTTTCTCAATTTTGAAACATTTTCTCGGATTATTCGATAGAGCACAAAATTGGTCATTGTATCAAAGAAAAACCAACCGAATATATATGATTGGTAAAATAACTACATCATTTTGAAAAATATTTTGGCAGTTTTTACGAAATTGTAAACTTGACTTCCACAGTTCATCATTCCGGAACAATATTTTTTTCAGGCAAACAGTGAAACACGTGTTCATTTATTTTGAGTCTAGAATAACATACTTTCACGCCAAAAATATTCTGAAAACCTCATGAAGACCTTATTGCATGATTTCAAATGGAATTAATCTAAACTATTATCTTAAGGAATATTTGAAAACAGGAAACTTATTTTTAGGCAAATGGAATCAAAATCGGGCCTCAACATTCTCCAACCAGTCCTGGTGGATTATCAGGATCTGGCGGACAAGGTAATGCACAAGGCGGTGGTTGTTGCTAGGGGCTGGGTATTGCTTGTCCACCGATTCATCCTTCAATAATTTGAACTGATTGATCATCATCCCATTCCTGCTCTTCGTTTTATCCCCGACCGCGTAAATGAAATTTGTACATTTAATTTGATTCGTTCTGTTCCTACGAAAAACGAGCCACGAAGGATGTATTTATTACTTAATAGACGTTTACACTTATCGCATAGGTATACATATATATATTACGAGTATCAGACCAGAGCGATGTGTACATCACTACACGTGCACGTAAACAATAAAGACTTAATTTACAAATTTATATAATTAGTAATTACCGATGAAAAATGTTAGCTTTGCTCGAAACAATTAGCTTCTTAATGACTTTAAAGATATCGGCATTCGACAAAGTTCACGCGGAATCGTAAACTTGGCCGAATTTTTTAAATTGCAAACCGCTACCGAGCAGGAAATACTTGCTATTTTGCAATTTTTTAGATAATCATTTTAGACTGTTTAAATTGTAGATTGGGTTCAATTTCATCTCTACATTAAGACTTTATTGCTCCCAGTTAGTGATACCTGGAATGAAAAACTACCGATAGACGGAAAGCATACTTATAATATACATATTATATATACTCGTGTATATTCCATTTGTATATAATTGTGCTGAAGTTTAATTTTCTCGCTTGAAAAACACGACGCCTGATTGGACTGATTTTCGAGCAGGGATATTAGTTCAAATTTATTCATTAACTCAAGATTATGTATATGTATGTACCATTGTTGTACCTAAATAACGAATATACATAAAAAAATAAGAAAGGATTTCCAGTCAATCCGGTGTGGAAGCCTAAGTAACCGTATGTACGCAAAGTTTAAAATAATTAAATGAAAGGATTTTCATTGGGTGTATGGTTAAGCTTCGTGGTGTTAGGCTTCCTTCATTTCGAATCAAAAGGTTGAGAATATTACTTCTTTTCCTGTCTTCACTTACGTAACGAACCCTTTTTTTTTTGATATTCTGATTGTATTTTGAATAAATTATAATGATAATTTATTTATAATTTATGTCTTGTGACTGGATCTAACAAAAAATTTAATTGTTTCCCAACTAAATATCTTTTACGAGTCAATAAACGTGATTTGTGTTTTGTATGTTTGTGAAATCGTTGATGTACATTTCTGTTTTACACGCGCAATGCAAGAATCTTGTATCGTACTTGTCAACAAAAGTATGAAGTTCCAAATCAGTAGAAATAAATAGTTTAATCATTAAAAGTCGTCTTGAATTAAATACTAGATATGATTTCTATTTTGAATATTTATCATTATGGAATTAAGTGCTCATTGAAACATTATACTTATGTAATTAGAGTGCGATATGGTCAGTATCATTTAGTTATTAGTCAATGAATAACAAAAAAAAGTGTTATTCTTCATTGCAGCAGAAACTTATATATCATCAATTGTATAAACTTTAGTATCTAATATAACATAGAGCTCACGAATCAGATTTTTGACCCTCTTTATTCAAGGAATCTCGATCTTCATGTTTATCAGAATGTCTTTCATCGCTGATTTTGTGTAATTTTAATATTGAGCAATATACATTAGTTTTTGCGAAATGCACACTGAATTACAATTTATTTAACCATTGTTAATTAACAATAAGAGTTTTCAGTTTTAATTTCAAAGATTTTTATTATGAAGAATCTTTTTGGAGAACAAGTTTCTGTTGTTTCATAATTTTGAAAGCAAAGATATGCGAAAGAGAACTGGATAAGAACTTAAAAATAAAATTTTACAGGATAACAAAAAAGTTTTCTACGATAGCAGGATGTCTACTTTATCGGGAAACCCAGGAAATGGCCGGGATTGTGATTCAGTGAACATTGCAACAGTGATTTTTCGAAAGAATTATTATTCTAAGTTAGGGCAGGGAATTTCAGTAAATCATTATAATTTCAAATTCGAGAAAGGGAAAGAATAAAATAAATATAAGGAAATCACGTAAAGAATTATAATTATCCGGATTTGGAACAAGGAATTTTGAAAAAAAAATTATAATTTTAAGTTGTGACACGGAATTTCAGTAAAGAAATATAATTTTGTGTTTGGGACAGGTAATTTTAATAAAGAATTACAATTTTGAACTTAGGACAGGAAATTTTGTAAAGAATTATCATTTTTACTTAAAGATAAGGTGTTCCCGTAAAGAATTATTATTTAACTCGGAACAGGGAAGTTTGGACAAAAATTGATTTTAATTGAGAAGAAGGGAATTTAAAAAATGTTACTTTTCCTATTCGAATTCATCACAATTTTAAAACTTCCCTCCTAAATAATAAATATTTTAAAACTTTGCTAATTCTCTAAAATAATATGTCTATTTTAACAAAATAGTTAATTTTTAACTCCTTAGTTGAATTTTTAAGAAAATAGATCAATTTTCATTATAAAAACTAATTTTCAACAACAGAAAACGAATTTTCCACAAAGCAGTTTAATTTCTCACGAAATTATTGAATTTTTAAGACCAGAAGATGAATTTTTAACAAAATGCTTAATTTTTAACCCATCGTTTGAATTTGTAAGAAAATAGTCAAATTTTCATTTAAAACAATTAATTTTCAGTAAACAAAAAACTAATTTTGTACAAAACAGTTTAGTTTCGTACCAAATTATTGAATTTTTAAGACCTGAAGTTAAATTTTCATTTTAAAAAATAGTTTATAACAAAAAAACTACTTTTCTATAAAATAAATAAATAATAAATTAATAAACAGCTACTTTTGAACCAAATTGTTGAATTTTTAAGGACAGAAGATGAATTTTCAACAAAATAGTTTTTTGAAACATCAGTTGAATTTCCATGAAAATAGCTCAATTTTCATTTGAAAAATTAATTTTTAACCAAAACAAACCAATTTTTAAATTGAAATTGTGATTCATTAACCCAAAAATGAACTTTAAAAAAAATAGATCTACTTTTTACAAAGATGTTGGATTTTTCATATAAAATATGAATTTTTAACAAAAAATGTAATACTTGTTTTTTTAACAAAAAAGATCTTAATATAAAATAAAAATCAGTTGGAATAAGTAACAGAAAAAACGCATTTTTAAGAAAACACTTGAATCCTCAATTAAAGCAGGTTAGTTCTGAATCCAGAGATGCATTGTTACCCCAAAATTGACATCCTATGAAAAAGTGCAGGAATTACGTAAAGAATTGTATTTTTTACTCCAGGACAGGGAGTGTCCACAAAGAATGATTATTTGACTCTGAACAGGGAATTTTTGACATAGAATGGCAATTTTGGAAAAGAATTTCAATTTTAATTTTGAAGAAAGAAATTTAAACAATTCCTATTCCGAGTCGATTCGTCACAATTTAAAACTTCCGCCTCCTAAATAATAAATATTTTTGAACTTCTTCGTTCATTGGCTAAAATAACATGTTCGCCATTCTAACGAATCACAACTTATCAGAAAATAAAAAATAAAATAATAAATTAGAACAAAATACATGTGTTTTTAACCAAATAATTGAATTTTCAAGAAATCAGCTAATTTTTCTACTATATAACTTGAACAGTAGATCTGATTTTATTCAAAATTTTATTTGATTACTTTTTCGTTCGTTGATAAATTTGATGTCTAAATAGTTGCATTTTTTTAACTAAAAAAGATCAATGGAGTAGTACAATTTTCATATGAGGGACTTAATTTTCAATGAAAAAAAACTAAATTTTTATAAAACAGTTGAATTTTGTACCAAACAGTCGAATTTTGAAGTATGTAAACTTTCAACAAAGTAATTAATTTTGAACCCATCATTTGAATTTTCAAGAAAACATTTCATATTTCATTTGAAAAAATTAGTTTTTAACGAAAAAAGGAAAAGAATTTTCAACTAATATTGTGAATTTCAAACCCAAAAAATGAAGCTAATAAAAAAGATTAATTTTCGGCGAAAAATTTAATAGTTGATATTTTAACAAAAAAAGATGTTAATGTAAAATAAAAAACGTTTGAATTTCACCAACAAAATACTTTAATTCTAAACTAAAATGAGTTAATAAAAAAAAACAGTTGCTTTTTCAATCCCAAAGTTAATGCTCCATAACGAAATGTTAACCAAATAGTTAAATTTACTATAAAGTCATTGAATTTTGTAGCCGAAAATGCGATATTTCAATAAGACAGTTGAATTTTCAATCAAGAAGTATGACTTTCGAATAAAATTATTGAATTTTCAACAAAATAATTCTATTTTAAACCAAAGAAGATGAATTCTCCTAAAAAAATTAATATTTTACTTTTTAACCAAAAAGAAAGAACTTTCAACCAAAAATAGATTTCCTTATTGGGTTTTATTAGATCAGTTTGTATTTAAATGGAAAAACGATGGAATGGTTGGAAGTTTTGCCTAAAAAATAAAGTTAATTTTCCATTAAGATCTTTTTTTTAATTTGTTCACTATTTAAAATATTCTTTATCTCTAAAGTGATTCTGAAGCCCCCCCCCCCTTATTGTAACGTTTACAGACGGCCCCCTATCGAGTTGTCGCAGTTAATATTGGATTTGAAAATGGATCCTTTTCGCGCGCCTGCGCAGTAATTTGACGCAGTGGTTCTGTCTCCAGCTGATAGCGTGTTGATTCCACGAATCGTTGATCGCGGATGCCAGGCGTCTGACACGAGACACGTCGACGATTGAAATGCCATGCCTTAGTTCAGTGAAATGAGTTATCAAAAACATTTCCCAAGGCTACGATTTACGGTGAACATTTGAGTTGAAACCGAAACGTGAACAGTGCTGAGTCTTGGAATCAACTCCCTATTTTGACACATAGTGTCGTGACAAGCACAGTGCGGTATCAAGCGGAGGCAATTCGACGCCATGATGGTAGGTGGAACCTGTTATCATTTGGTAGCCGGTTATTTGGTCCTTTTAATAATCATTAGAAAAAACTAGAAAGAGCTGCAAAAATTCATTTCTTACCTTTTTACAAAATTGCTGGCACTGTCAAAAATGTTACAGGAGGGAATATGCGAGACCAACGATATTTTGAACAATGGGCCGTCAAAAAAGGTATGTGTTCAGATTTTGACAGCAACTTTTATCAGTGTCATTTCTTTTGATTAAAGTGTGTGATAAATTATTACGACGAGCCGTGGCAAAGAATAGAGAATATCTTTGATTTTCGGTGCGCGTACATGCTCTTAGTAACAGAACGGAAAATGATTAGCCTTGAAAAGTATCAATCCAGTGAATGTTTACTAATCATGACGCACGTTATTTTAAACAATTAAAAAGGGGGTGCAAGTTTGTCAGAAGCGGATGTCTTTAATTAATATATGAATAAAAGAAGCTTATAGGGAATTATTTCTAAAAAGATGAACCTGAGTAATTTGGTTTAAATGTTTAATATCATAATTATTTATTTTCAAAAAGTTGTGTAACGAAATATCTCAAAAATATGCTCTATTGTTGTTAAAAACCTGGTTAGATTTTTAATACTTGAAGTTTAACACTTGATATAAATTGGAAATTTAAAAAATCAAGTTCAAAAATCTATCCGTTTTAATAAGAGCTGTCAAATTATCTAATAAATTATTAAATATATACATATTTTATGTTAGTACTTTTCGCTGTAAATTAGTATTTTCAAACAAGAATTCAAATCTAAAATCATAGAGTTTAGAGTGAGTTTCTAAAAAATGTTAGGTAGTGTTATTTTTTTACGCGAAATTTGACGTTTTCAAACAGAAATTATTAGGTTTTGAAGGCTCACAGTTTTTGAACAATTTCAGTTTATATTAACATTTTACATTTAAAATTGCGGTATTTTAAACTTAAAATCATTATAATTTGAAAAAGATTTAGAATCGTTTACCAATTTTGAATTATGTTATTGCTTTTTGTTGAAAACTCTTATTTTTGTTTATTTTTTTAATCCGATTTTAAAGCAAATTCACAACTTTTAATAATTTTTGGTTATATATGTTGGCGTTTTACACAAGAAGACGGAATTTTTAGTAAAAAATAATTATATTTTTCAAACTTTAAAAACTGTGTATGTAATCTGGATTAATCTAGCGGGTTTTAGTATTTTAAGCATCTTTAAACAGTTTTAAATGATATATTTTCACATGAAATTGGTTATTTTAGACAAAAATCATTGGATTTCGAAGAAAATCGAACAATTTTTAACAAATTTAGGTGTGGTGTATGTCACTTAAAGTTGGGAATTTTTAACAATAATAATGAGATTTTTTAAAAATATTCAATTTTCTTTACAATTTTCGGTTAAGCTAACGATTTTTAATATAGATTTTAATGAATATTTCAAAGAAGTATTCGTATTTTTCTCATCGGGAATTATTGGTATTTAAAAAATTAGATTTCAAAGAGTAGTTACCATGTTTAACAACGCCAGGTTATTTTGATGTATTTAACGCGACATCGGCATTTTTTAAAGAAAAATTTCTAAAGTTAAATCCAAAGACTTTTGTTTAAAATTATAAAATTGACAAGCTTTAACAATTACGGAGTCTGTTAGTGTTTTTGGGTAGAAATGTACACTTTTATTAAAAAATCTTCGAACATCTAAGACGATTCATATTTTTCCCGCAAATTTAAGTTACATTGGCGGTTTGAATATAAAATTAGTATTTTTAAACAAAAATAATAATTTGAAGATTTAGATTTAAAAAAAAAAAATTTGGATTAGTTTAGTGTTTTTCTTTGAAGAAAATTTGAAGTTTCAACATTTAAAAATAGAAGAAAATTAAAAATTAAAAAACTGGTAAATTTAATTTTTAAGTGCTCTAAATTCAGATTTGAATTTGCGTTAATTTTTTACAATTTAAAGTTTAACCTTTGCAAAATAAGCTGTTGAAAAATGATGAAAATGGAAAATTCTATTTTGTAATGTTGAAAACTCCTACGAAGAACCGAATTTTATATTAAAAGTGAGTGTTAAAATGTAATTTCTACATAATTTTACATGATAATTTAATAAATAAACATTTCAATCCATAAAAATGAGAAAAAGTCGATTTTTCCAAAATAATATAATTGTAATTATAAAAAAATTTCTTGTTACGTTATGTTAGAGTTTCTCGTCTAAAATTTGCATCTCCAAAATAGATACTATGCAATAACAAAAATTATGTTTTATTATTAATTTCATATTTCAATTTAAAAGGTTCGTGAAACGAAAAAAATTTTCGCACGTAGCGTGTTTGAATATTTTCTAGTATTATAAATTACATGGATGCGTTACGCAAATCGCATAGATAAAAAATTGCATCATTTTAATAGATATTGAATAAAATGCGGAATTAGCCTAAAGATTCTTCATTGGAATTGCCCTCACGGTCTTCTATAAATTATTTCGATATTTTATAGACAAATCCAGCGGATACCGTGGATTTGTCTGACAAATCGTTGCAAGTGGATATCTCGGATGCTCTCAGTGAAAAGGACAAAGTCAAATTTACAGTTCACACAAAAACAACACTTCCAGAGTTTCAAAAGGAAGAGTTCTTGGTTGTCAGACAGCATGAAGAATTTGTTTGGCTTCACGATCGATTCGAGGAAAACGAGGAATATGCAGGATATATCGTACGTAATTAGAAAAATATTTATTTATACTCACCACACTATTGACACTTTTTTAAAAACGATGGCACTATTTTGCTACTATTTCGAAATATATTACACTAGAAACTATCTTCTCACAATTGTCTGCTAAAAATGTTTTCTTTACTTTTTCTAAAAAAATATTTCTAAATTTCTTCACTAATTGGTTAAAATATTATGCCCGCTATCTCAACGAATTACAGCGTACGGATGAATTGTCTCAATAATAAACTTTCAATCAATTAGTTGAGTTTTCAAAGAAAAAATATGAATTCCTAACAAAGAATAAGATACTTGATATTTTAATTAAGAAAACATTTTTATTTAAAATGAAAAACAGTTGAATTGAACCAGAAAGGACAAATTTCCAACAAAATAGTAGAATCCTCAACCAAAACAGATTAATTTTGAACTAAACAGTTGCATCCTCAACCAAGAAGATAAGCTTTCTACAAAACAGTTTATTTTTCAACTTAATAGTGAAATTTTCAACTAAAGAGATGATTTTTTAACATAGAAAATTGATTTTGAACCAAATGGTTGATTTTTCAACAAAATACCTACATTTTTAACCACATAATTGAATTTTCAACAATGAAGATTAATTTTCTACAGTAAAAAATGATTAATTTTTAACAAATTACATAAATTTTCATCCTAATAGTTTGAACAGTGGTTGTGAGGTTAGTCCAAAATTTTTATTTTAATACTTTTTAGTTTATGTTTTTTTTTCTATTTAAAAATTTTTAAACTCAATAGTTGAATTTATTAGCTAAAAAAAACATAATTTTAATCATAAATGAAGTAGTCAAATTTTCGTTGAGAATTAATTTTCGATATAAAAGGAATTTTCTACAAGTTACATTTTCAACAAGAATATGTAACTAAAAAAAGAAGTTTTAAAAAAGTATTTCACATGTCAACCAAGGGGATGAATATTTAACCTAAAAAGTTGAAATTTCAGCGAAACGTGTAATAGTTGATATTTAAAAACAAACAGATTTTAATACAAAATAATAAACAGTTAGGATTTTATCAACAAAAGCGAATTTTCAATAAAATACTTCTATCCTCGTCTAGAAAGATTGTCAGCCTTTCGGTTGCATATGTCTGGAACCTTTCACTTTTCAATAGAAAAATAAATGATAGAATATTTGTACGCACACAATTGAAAATTTGACGAGAATAGCTCAAGGTACTTATTAATATTATTCAGTAATTGGACAGATGAAAACTGCTGTCTTCAAGTAGATACAAAAGATTTAAAAAAATTTAATTACATGAAAGAAAACAAACGAAAATTATGAAATAAAATTAAGTATTGGGTAATTAATTATAAGAACTTTTGTACTAATAATTCAATACGCTTGGCTGTAACTTTTATATTATTTTTTTATCTTTATTTCTCTTTACCTTTTCCTCAGCAGGGTCAATTTAATTTATAAAAAAGTTTTATGACTGTCGAATAAATATGATTCCGTTCAATTCGATCTGAAATGCTAGAATTTGATTTTTCAATTCAATGACTCACATAAGTGTGACATTTTTCTGCACCTTTGCACTCCGAAAATCAAATTTCGTAATAAAAGAAAAGGTAATTTTGTAAGTTGATGTGATAAAGAAATTCCGAAAAGGAAGATAATTATTGTAGTTAGATATCTATTTTTTTAAGTATGGTGCAACCACGTTCGGCAAAATAAAATCTAATGACCCTGTAATATAATAAAATGATAAAAGTTAATTTTATAAACATTTTTCGTCAGATTCCACCATGTCCACCTAGACCGGATTTCGATGCATCTCGAGAAAAATTACAAAAACTCGGCGAGGGCGAAGGAAGCATGACAAAAGAAGAGTTTTCCAAGATGAAACAAGAATTAGAAGCGTAAGCAGTTTTATCATTTTTCGAGGGAACGCAAATTTAAATGTCTGTTTGATGATTTTTACTCTTTGAAACACAGAGGCGAAAAAATTGATTTGATTATTTTAAGAAGACAATGTATGCCTTTTATATTTACAGAGAATATCTAGCCACGTTTAAGAAAACAGTGGCGATGCACGAAATGTTTTTAACAAGATTGGCGCATCATCCTGTTTTTCGGAATGACCACAATCTCAGAGTATTTCTTGAATATGATCAAGATCTTTGTGTTAGAGGTAAGATTATTAATAAAACATTCATAAATTTTCATTTTTGTTGCTTACCAATAGTGCAGTGTTGGGCCAGTGTCTCAAAAAAATCAATTCTTTACAAGTTACAGTACCGACTACAGTAACTGAAGTTCCTTTAAAAGTTTGTTTTTCATGTAGAAACGAAATTTCGGATTTTACTAAAAACCGTATTGCAAGTATAGCAGTGCAAAATTAGATAACTAATATTTTTCTGAAAATAGGTTTATTGCAAATAAAATTATTGAAAAATCAAATACAGAGATATAATATGAATTAACTTTACGCTCGTGAAAAACTAACATAGCTAACCATTTTTTCAAGGCATTTCTACAACTTTAAATAACTAAATTGTATATTTATAACTTGTACTTATATTTCTTTTTTTCGTAGTTGCTTTTTTTCTGAATATTATATTTTTAGTTGTAAATTTTATTATTTGTTTGAAAATTTAACAATGTTGTTAAAAAGTCATATTTTTTATTACAAATTCAACTATTTTTGTTGTTTTTAAACATTCATCGTTTTTGGTGGAAAATTTGATATTTGATATTTTGGTGATAAAAAGGTTAACTGAAATCTCTTTTGAATGAAACTTCAACTTTTTTTTGTTAATTGGTCCTTTAATTAGAAAATTCATTTGTTTTAGTAGAAATTTTATCTTTCTTAGATAAAAATGCAAATGACTGGTTAAAAATTCAACCATTTTCTTTAAAAATTATCCTTTATGGTTAAATATTCATCCATTCCGTAGACAAATTACTTGTTTAAAATTTATATTTTAGTATAGAAAAGTCAACTTTTTTTGTAGACAAAAATTACTATAATCTTGAAAAAAATGGTACTGTTTGGTTGAAAACTTTACAGTTCTTTAAATCGTCCTTTTTTGTTGAAAACTCAACTATTTCGTAGCAATTTTACTTGTTTGAAATTCATATTTTATATATATATATATATATATATATATATATATTAGTGATAAAAAGTGAAACTAAAATTTTGGTAAATGAAAATTCAAATCTTTTTTTGAAAATTTATTGAAAAATAATCTTCTTTGCTTGAGGATTCAACTATTTTATTTAAACTACTTCGTTAAGAAATCTTTTTTTTGAAGATCCATATTTTTAGTTACAGATTCATTTTTTTGTTGTTGAAAATTTAATTATTTTATTGAAAAATGATGTTTCTTAAATTAAAAATTCAACTGCTTGGGTAAAAGTTTAAATACTTTTTTCACTACTTTTTTTTTAACTGACGATTTATGTATTTGTTTGAAAATTATTTTTTCCTGAAAATTCATATTTTCTAGTTGAAAATTTACTTTTTGTACAGAAAATTCATTTTGTGACTCGGTGGTTCAACAATGTCGGCAAATTTTTTTTCTTTCATGACTGAAAAATCTGTATTTGGTGAAAATTCATCTTTTTCATATTAAAATTCATTTTTTTGATATTAAAATTCATTATTGTTGGACGAAATTTGATATTTTTTGGTTTAAATATCCACTATCACACTTTTTTATTTAAAATAAATGAATAGAATTTGTAAATTTATCATTAGTATATGAATTATTATTTTATTCTGTTTTAAATAAACTTTGTGTTAAAAATATTACAAGATTATATTGGCATTTAAATGTTAATCAGGGAATTTTGAAAATTTTGTGTTTTCCAGAATTTTTTTCTTTCATTTTTACAAATTTCAAGAAAAAAAGAATAAATATCGTCTGCAAAACCCCATCTTTTTATTTTCCATAATATTTTTTTCGTTTCTGCTTATAAAAGGAAGATCTACTGACAGCTTTATGCGGGCTAAAGGATTTTTGAGGACAGGAGAAATTTTTTCCTAAAAATATAATTTTTTATTTTTCTCGTATACAATGCAAGATATCACAAAAGAGATGTTTTTCATAAAACTTTTTTAGAGGTGCAAAATTATATCTTAATATTTTTTGTTTCTGTCGTTTGCGAAAAAAATGAGGAAACTCGATTTTATCAAAAAAGGAAACTCTCCTGGTCAAAAAATTTATTTCTTCCTTAAAAAAGTAAAAGTTTAACAAGAAATTGGTAAAAATGTAGGTTATAGAGGTTTAAAGAAATTTTGTTTTCAAACAGGACAAAATTCAAACGCGCAGAACTTAGTTCCTTTCTTTCACAAATGCACAAATTTCATATCACCTAATTTCCTCTAAAAAACAACATACTTTTGTTCTGAGAGATTCTGCGACTGTAAGTGTCTGATTGGAAATGGATTTCGTTAATTATATTTTTATTAATTATTTTTTAGCCCTTATTATTTTTGTTTAAACAATTAGAAATAAAAATTACTTTTGAAATATGTAAGAATAAGCTGGCATAGAGAAGGAGGTGCTAAATCTGAAACATCAAAAATAAAAGTAACAATCTTACGTTACAAGTTACTTTTGTTAAAATTAAACAAGTTAGAAAAATACAGATGCATATAAAATATTCAAATACTTTGACTTCAGGTAAAAACAAGATGGAAATGTTTGGAGGTCTTGTGAAGTCGCTCTCCAAAACAACGGATGAGTATTACTTGTCAGCAACTGTGAAGGATGTGAACGACTTCTTCGATCAAGAAATGACATTCCTGCATCAGTATAATAATAATTTAAAAGAAGCGACGGCTCGTGCTGACCGTCAAACAGTAAAACATAAAGATGTAGCTGATTCGTATATCAAAATTTCAACCAATCTTCTTCAGTTAGCCACCTCAGACGCTGGAAAATTGGAAAGGTTTTTAACAAAAGTTGCCGAAGCCTTTGAAAAAATCAGGGTAAGGATGATTTTCAATTTTCTGTAGATATTTTATTTCATCATTAACAATAATCAAGGGGTTGACTACTCGACTTGTGATTGAATACGAGATTTCAAAGAATTCAACAAATAATTAAATAATCAAATTAGATTTACAACTTTGAATAATTTTTTATTATCTTACGTAAGTGTGTAAGTCGAGAATTAGGATTTATAATTATTTTTAATCACTAGATTTCATAGTAGATTTACAGTTTTAGATTATGTTACAGTTTTTATACCAAAAATAGATATTTTTTGTGAAAAATTATTGAGTTTAAAAAAGATGAAAAATTTTCTTAAGTAAGTTGTGCCAAAAGCCAGATATCTAAAAAAATAGTTTTTCCATGATTTTTATGTAATAAAATATTGCAACTGATGTCATTCCAAATAAAAAGCATTATTTTTATGAAAAATTTTAAAATCCACGCACAAAAAAAAACATTAATTGTAAACATGTTATTTGCAATAGAATTTTTTCTGACCATCGCTTTTACCAATTTTGGAAAAATGATAGCATTTTAATAAGTGGCGGCTTTTTTTCGGCAAAACATTCTCTACAACTCTACTGTTTACAATCTTGAAAGTTAGAGAAACTTTTTTTTAGGAAAAAATTTGTTAAACCAATAATTATATTTTAAGATTATTTAGTTACCTGTAAAATTGGAAACAGTAGAGTTGTAGAGAATGTTTTCCCGGAAAAATAAGTCGTCATTTATTAACATGCAAAAAACATGCTTAAAAGTAATGATTTTTTGTGTGAATTTTAATATTTTTTATTAAAATAATGTTTTTATTTGAAATTACATCAGTGGTAATATTTTGATTCTTAAAAACATAGAAAAACTTTTTTTTTTAGGTATCTGACTATGTGGCACGATAACTACCTTAACAATTTTAGGTTTTGCTCGAGTTTTTCACCGGCAATCGGTATAGATTTTAACGGGAATTCGGTACTTATAAAAAAAAGATTAGGATTCAAAGATGAATTACAATTTTGAATAATGTTTTGTTATTTTGGTGTTTCGTCGAAAATTGATATAATTTTTTTAAACTTACGATTTCAAAGTAGAGTCACACTTTTTTTTTACAATTATAGGTGATTTTGACGTTTTATACCGGAAATCGATATTTTTAATACAAAAACAATGAATTCAAAGCCTACATTTTTTTAACAGATTTATGTTTTGCTTGTGAGTATAAAAGAAACTCGGTGTAGCTTTTAAAGAAGATATACAAATTTTGAATAATTTAATGTTATGTTTTAATATTTGAATTTATATAAATTTATATTTTTAATAAAAAATTATTAGTTTCGAAAAAGTATTTACAGCATTTGAATGGTAATATTTGATTTTAAACAAAAATCACTGGGCATCAAAAACTAAAATTTGCAATTGTTTACAATTTTAATTTAAAGTTCAGATTTAAATTTTCATCATAATAGTCTATTTCTAAATCCTTTAAATTACGATTTTTCGCCAAATATTTAGGCTCTTATTATAATTATGATATTTTGCAGTTTAAATTTGTAAGCAAGAAATTGTCACTCTACTGGACATTTCGAAAATATTTAAACATAATAACAATGTAAAATCATTTTCAAAATGTGAAATAAATATTAACCAAATTTGCAAATATTTCTAGAAAGTGGAAGGTCGCGTCGCTTCTGATGAAGACTTGAAATTGTCAGACACGTTGCGTTACTACATGAGGGATTCAGCTGCAGCAAAAAGATTATTGTTTAGAAGATTAAAAGCTCTACACGCCTACGAGACAGCGAACAGAGCGTTGGAGAAAGCTCGTGCCAAAAATAAAGATGTTCATGCCGTAAGTTTTACATAATTAATACATTTAAAAATTAATAATATCTGAATTCATATTATTCATTAGAAGAAGATTTAATGCTTTTCATACATATAGTCACAAGCATATCATAAAGCTGGAAGCTAATTTCAAACTTCACACTCTTTCCCGTAATGCCGACTTTCCACCTGTTTAAAAATAATTTTTATATCCCTTTTTTTTAAAGAAAATTCAAATTTTTCTTGTTTTTTTTTTGCTTAAATTCCGACTGAATTAATAAAGCCTTATATAAAATTCCAACTTTTTTTTATTGAAAGTTGAATTTTTTAAATTGAAAAGTATATATTATATTTTTGGTTCAGAATTAATCTCTTTGGTTAAAAAATTAACTATTTCGTTGTAAACGTTATTGTTTTGTTTAAAATTCAACTGTTTCTTTAAACACTTGACATTAGGTAGAAAATTGGTCCTTTCTGAATTAAAACTTTATCTTTTGGTAAAAAAGTTTTTTTTTATTGGAAATTTATCTTATTCGGTTGATATTTTTCTTTTAAAAACATTCGATTAGATTTTTGTTCTTGAATTTATCTCTTTTGGTTAAAAATTCTTTGATTAGGTTGAAAATTTAATTGTTCAAGTAAAAAGTTTTAATTTTGTTGTTGAAATTCAACATTTTCGCATTCGATTTTAACAATTTAAAATAATTAGTTGAAATTTTTGTGATCTTGATCTTAAATTTTGATATCATTCAGTTTATAATGACAATTGAAAAGTAAAAGCTTTTGAAATTGAAAATTTTTGATAAACAAATTTTTACTCGGTCAAATGTAAATATAAATTAATGATTTAAAAAAATTTAACTGTATTTGAATGATTAAGAAGTAAAGAATAATAATTGATTGACGACTCTAAATTCGTTCAAAATTTAAGACTTTCCAGAGTTAAATGTTAAAAATTAAACTGGTTCATTTGAAAAGTCTTAGTCGTAAAAAAATGTAAATAATTTGAAACTGAATTGTTTGAAGTAGAGGGCCGAGAATCGTTAAAATGTCAAAGATCTCTTAAACTTTGAACGTTGCAATGTAATTGTTCTGATTAAAAAATTATTACTTTCTGAGTGAAATTGTTGGATTTTCATGTATAAATAGCAATTGAATATTTATTGTTTGTAGAACAATTCAAGGAATTTTCAGAGATATGTAGAGGCTTTTAAAAGATACAGAATTATTGAAACACTTGAAATGATTTTAAATAATTAAAACGAAGTGTGTTTACCGATAAAATCTGGTTAATCGTACAAAAATTCCGGTGCAAATGGCCATGGCCTAATTTCAAACAAAATGTAAATTTTTGCACATTTTCAACAAAAATGTATAAGGTTTTAAAAATGGTGAAAGTATTCAAAAAAATTAAAAACATTTTTAAGATTGCTTGGAAAATTCAAAATGATTTTTTATTTTGGAAAATTATTTGAAAAACAAATCGTTTTAAAAGATACTTAGAAGTTGTGAAAAACTTTTAATAATAAATTTGTATATGAAAAAAATTGAAACAACATGTATATTTATCAAGACTTAAATAAAAATTTGAAGCTTTTTAAGGACATATCTAAGCTATTTTAAAATAAAATAATGCAACTTCTATGTAAAAATGGTTCATTTCAAGCAAATCTAATGGTTCAAGTTTAAAGTTTCTAGCTTAAAGTTTGTTAAGATATTATAATTTAAACAAATTTGTAAACTTGTTGATTGATTTTTCAATTTAGAGCATTGAAAATGATTAACATAGATTTATATTTTTGGATATGAATCTGAATCTTTGAACTGTAGAATTTAGAGAAGTTAATAATTATAAATTTGTCAGTTTTATGTGCATTTCATTAAAAAAAATTTATTTGAAAAGTGTTAGTACTTTCCATTTTATAGTTGAGAGATATTCGTCATTTTAATACAAAATTTTTGAATTAAACCAATTTTAAACTTCAATTTTAAATGTTTAAAATTTAAGATTTTCACCTTGTGCTTTAAATACCAGTTCATTTTTCATTAATTCAAACGAAAAAAATTTTTAGCTTCAGAGTTGGAATTTTTTAATTTAATTGACTTAAAAATGTTTGCGAACCGGGAAAAAACCGAGACTTTTTGGGGTTAAAACGGCTACCCTGAGAGAGGCAACTAATAATATATTTTTATACATAATTCCTCTCTGGCAATTAAAAAATCTTTTAATAGAATGAAATTTCAACTTTTTTTGTATAAAAAGTAATAATGTATAATACTTCAATATAGTATTATTTATATTAAGCATTTTGCTTGAGTACTCGTTTCTTTGTATTGAATGTTAAATCTTTTTATTTAGAGAGTCTACTAATATATTTTTGGTTTAGAATCCATCTCTTTATGGTTGAAATATTGCTATTTGTTTGAAAATTCGTCTTTCTGCTTAGAAAATTCGACGATTTTGATTGAAAATTCATCCGTTGGATTCAAAAGTCTTCTTTTTTAACTGATAGTCAAATATTTTTATTAAAACAGTCTACTGTTATATTTTTGTATTAGAATTCATTTCGCTTGGTTAGAAAATCTACTATTTGGTTAGAAATTTCATGACTTTGTTAAAATATGAATTATTTTTTAAAAAAGTAATCTCTTTTTTTATTTAAAATAAATCTTTGTAGGTTAAAAATTTTACTATTTGGTTCAAAATTTAATGTTTTTTATAAAAAGTTTTTTTGTGTAAAATTCGTCATTTTGGCATAGAGAATTCGTCTTTTTTGGATTGAAAAATCATCTTTTTTTGGTTAAAAATAAACTTTTTTGGTGAAAATTCAATTTTTCTAATTCAAAACTGACTTAAATATTCGCCTTTTGTATTGAAAAGTCATCTTTTGGTAGAAAAGTAATTTTTTTTTTGCTTTAAAGTTAAAGTTTTTTTTATTTAAATAGTCTATTTCTAATATATTTTTTATTCATAATTCATCTTTGTCAATTAAAAAATCTAATATTAGATTGTAATTTCAATTTTTTGGTAAAAATTAATAATATATATTATATAACAAGAGTCTACTAATATATTTTTGGTTCATGATCCATATATTTTTGGTTAAAATTCTAGTATTTAATGGAAAATTCAACTATCTTGTGAAAAAGTCATCTTTTTCGGTTGAGAATTCAACTGTTTTGTTGAAAATTCGTTTTTCTTCTGAGAAAATTTGACGATTTTGATTAAAAATTCATCCTTTGGATTCAAAAGTCTTCTTTTTTAATTGAAATTTATATATTTTTGTTTAAAGAGTCCGTTGTTTTATTTCTGGTTCAGAATTCATTTTTTTTGTTAAGAAATTAGGCTATTTGGTTAGAAATTTAATTAATTCGTTAAAATATGGATTCTTTTCTTAAAAAGATTTTTTTTTTATTTAATATAAATCTTTTGAGGTTAAAAACTGTACAATTTGTTTGAAAATTTAATTATTTTGTTAAACAGTTATTATATTCTTTGTCGAAAATTCAACATTTTGCCATAGAGAATTCGTCCTTCTTGGATTTAAAATTAATCTTGTTTTGTAGAAAAATTATCTTCTTTGGTTGAAAATGAACTTTTTTTGGCAAAAGTTCAACTTGTCTAAATCGAAACTCACCTAAAAATTCGTTTTATCAGCTGGAAAATTGTACGATTTTGTTAAAAATTAATACTTTTTCGATGAAGATTGAGCTGCTTTTTTGGATTGAAAAGTCATCTTTTGGTAGAAAAGTAATCTTTTTTGCTTGAAAGTTAAAAATTTTTTATTTACAGAGTCTACTACTAATATATTTTTATTCATAATTCATCTCTGTTGGTTAAAAAATCTACTAATATTTTGAAATTCTACATTTTTTGGGAAAAAGTAATAATAAATGATAATTAAATATAATATTATGTAAACTCAAAAATTTTGTTGAATATTTGTGCTTTTGTATTCAAAGTTAAATCTTTTTATTTAATGAGTCTACTAATATATTTTTCATGCAGAATCCATTTATTTGTGGTTAAAATTCGACAATTTGTTTAAAGAATTCGTCATTCTGTTTGAAAATTAGGCGATCTTGATTGAAAATTAATCTTTTGGATCCAAGAGTCCTCTTTTTAATTGAAAGTAAAATATTTTTATTTACAGATTGTACTGTTCTATTTTTGGTTCAGAATTATTTTTCTTTTTGTTAGAAATTCTACTATTGGGTTATAATTTCATTACTTTGTTAAAGTATGAATTATTTTCTTGAAAGGAATCTTTTTTTTTATTTAAAATAAATATTTGTAGGTTACAAATTTTATAATTTCATTTCAAATTTAATCACTTTGGTAAATGTCAAAAATTCATATTTTTTCGACGAAAATGGAACTTTTTTTTTGATTATTCATGTTTATGGATAAAAAAGAATTGATCTTTTGGATTGAAAAGTTATGTTTTTTGGCTGAAAGTTAAATCTTTTTATTTAAGGAGTCTACTAATATATTTTTCGTTCAGAAACCATTTCTGTTTGTTGAAAGTTCAATTGTTTTGTTGAAAATTCGTCTTTCTGCTTAGAAAATTCGACGATTTGGATTGAAAATATATTCTTTGGATCAAAAAGTCTTCTTGTTTTATTGAAAGTCAAATATTTTTATTTAAAGAGTCTACTGTTATATTTTTGGTTCAGAGCTCATCTCTTTTACTTAAAAATTCTACTATTTGGTAGCAAATTTCATTGCTTTGTTGAAATATAAATTATTTCCTTAAAAAGTAATCTTTTTTTTATTTAAAATAAATCTTTGTTCTGTGAAAATTGAACTATTTGGTTACAAAATTCACTTTTTTGATGAAAATTCGTTTTTTGGTTTGGAACTTTAACTATTTGGCTGGAATTGCAACTATTGACTGAAAAGGCTGTAATTTATTTTGTAATCAATTGTGCAGTCTGAAGTACGTAAGATAATAAATTTAAATATATAAAAATACTAGAATTAATAAAGATTCTGTGTAATTTAGAAGTTACACAATCTCTAACTAGTGCTTCCATTTTTCTTGCTCTTCAAGGCACTGGAAGTTGCAGAGGTGTGTCATATTTCCATAAGTGTAATTGTTGTCATGTGAAAACGTTATTTTTATGATTCTTCTTCCTGAAGTTAAGCATTCTGAAAAGGAGATAAATTTTTATTGATTTATACATGCATCATCTAGTATTCCTCAGGCACAAGAATCATTGATATCAAAAATTGTGCTACATTTTTCAGCATGCCTTAATTTGGAATTTGCATGTACATATTCATTTTTTACTTTAAAAAAATCTACTGCAGTACATTTTATTTTTATGTAAAAATACTTTTAAAATGATCACAAAAAATGTCAATTCAGAGAGTAATTTTTTCCATCAGGCGGAACAAACCCAAACAGAAGCCTGTGAAAAATTCGAACAGATGTCGGAAAAAGGAAAAGAAGGTAGGTCACTAGTTTGGGAAGTTTATACTAGGAAATATTTGTTGGAAATTATCAGTTAAATTGAAATATATGTTCATTTTTCGCTAGAATTAACGGACTTCAAGACCAGAAGGGTAGCTGCCTTTAAAAAGAATCTCATAGAGCTTACCGAATTGGAAATCAAACATGCAAAGGTAAAAAATGAATCGTTTTGATTAATAAGACTTTTTTTTAAAGAGTGGACTTTACACACTTTCCCTTATTCTCCTACTATATTTTTGGTTCAGAATTCACCTATTTTTGTTAAAAATTGTACTATTTGCTTGAGAACCTAATTATTTTGACAGAAAACATAATTTTTTTGTAAAAAAGTCATCCTTCTAGATTGAAAATGAACTTTTTTTTTGAAAATTCAAGTTTTTTGGTTGAAAATTCAGCTGCCTTTAAAAATTCGTCTTTTTGGCTGGAATTTTTGTCATAAATAGTGTTTTTTTGTTTGTTAAAAATTCTAATATTTGAATGAAAATTTAATTCTCTTGGTAAAAAATTAATCTTTTTTGGTCGAAAATTGAACTGTTTTGTATAAAAAATTTGTCTGGGTTGAAAATTCATCTTTTTTGGCAGAAGTCATCTTTTTACTCGAAAATTCATCTGTTTTGTTAAATATTCGTCTTTCTGGATAGAAAGTTTGTCCTTTTTGATTGAAAATTCATCTTTCGGTAGAAAAGTCATTTTTTTTTAGTTGATAGTCAAATCTTTTTATTTGAAGAGTCTGATAGTATATTTTTGGTTAAGAATTTATCACTTTTGGTTAAAAAGTCTACTATTTGATTGAAATTTCAACTTTTTGGGGGAAAAAAGTAATCGTTTTTGGATGAAAGTTAATTAGTTTTAATTTAAATTACAATTATATTTTTTTTTTAGAGGTTATCTCTCTTGGTTTAAAATTGTATTATTTGATTGAAAATTGGATTACTTTTTTGGTCAAAAATTGAACTGTTTTCTTGAAAAGTTTTTTTTTTGTAGTTGAAAACTAAATCTTTTTAATTGAAAAGTTCACTATCATAGTTTTGGTTCATAAATTATCTCAATTCAACTGTCTTGTGAAAAATTCGTCGTCTTTTATACTTAAAAGTTCAACTATTTTGTTGAAGTTTTTTTTTTGATATTTCAATTTAAATGGTTTTAACTAAAGATTCGACTATTTTGGTGAACTTTTGTCGTTTTTGGTTGCATTAAACTATTTTCAGCGTGGCCGCAGGACCGGAAAACCGGGAATTTTTGAGACCGGAAAAAAACCGGGAAATGACAGTGAATTTATTTTTTGACATGAACTTTACAAATTTTTATGAGACAAATCTGTCAAGTTCGATTCACCAGTTTTTAAAAATAATTAGCTGAGTTGATGTCTTTTTCAATCACGATATAATTCAGTTTACAATGCGTAATTTGAACATTTTTTAATTCAAAAATGTTCCATTCTTATTTTTAAGCATACATTTTTAATTCAAATAATTTTAAAATGCAGTCTTAGACTTAAACAATTGAAAATCAAAAGCGTTTGAAGTTTCAAATTTTTGATATAAAACATTTTTATTTGATCAAATTTAAATTTAAATAAATAAATCATTTTTAAAATGGATCTGTACTTTAAGCATTAAAAAGTGAACAATAATTGATTTGACAAAACGATTCTAAATACGTTGAATTTTTAATAATATCCAGATTTTAACGTTAAAACTTAAACTGTTTTAATTCGAAAGTCTTAGTCATTGAAAAAAATGTAAACGCCTGATCGAAACTTTATAAATTATTTTAAATATCAAAATAGCTTCATAATAATATATTTGTAATTAAAGGCTTTTATTAAGTTTAAAATATTTTATCAGTCTAAAATATTCCATTTTTAACCCATTCATCAATATTTACCAAATATTTAAAAATTAGCAATTTGAAGCTAAATTTTTTGACATAGAAAGCTTTGAATAGTGAAAGTTCGAAGAGCTTTTGAATTTTAAACCTAACAATTATAATTGTTCTATTTAAAAAATGTTTATTTTGTAAGTGAAATTGTTAAATTTAAAAAATTTTAAAAAATGTCAAAAAAGAATATGGAATATTTTAAGACATGTTTTTCCTTAAAATCTTGCATATTCTTTTTGGAAATCTGGAAAATCTTTTAAAATCTTTTATAATATTCTCTTCAAATAATTTTTCAACATGAAAAATCATTTTTAATTTTCCTAGCAATCTTAAGAAAATGTTTTTATTCGTTTTTAAACTTTCACAATTCTTCAGAAGCTTCTTAATTTTTTGTTTGTAATCTGAAAAAATCTACATTTTCTTTTATGAAAATAATTTAACTTCTAATTTAAGAAGTGTTCTGTTTATAAAGAAAATGCAGTGGTTCAAGTTTTTATGTTTAACGCTTAAAATTGCTTAAAATAATATAAATTTTAAAGTTAGTTGATTGTTTAATTTAGAATAATTAAAATGATCACGTGGACTTATATTTTTGGAACTGAATTTGAATCTTTGAACTCTATAATTTATAAAAGTTACAAATTCTAAAATTTTTGCTTATCTGAATTTTTTTTGAAATAATACAATTGAAAAGTATTAGTATCTAACTTTTATTTTATACGGGTATATAATTGAGGATTTGAATAAAACATTTTTTAATTAAAAAACTTTCAATATTAATTTTAAATAATTTAAAATTCAAGAATTCCACATTGAGTGCTTTAATTTCTAGTTTATTTCTTATTACTTTAAATGGAAAAATGTTTAGCTTTAGGGTTTAAATTTTATTGACCAGGAAAAATGTTTGCTAACCGGAAAAACCCCCAGGAAATGACCGAGAATTTTTTCTTCTATTAAAACGGCCACCCTGTATTTTGTTAAAAATGCAAGCAATTTCGACCTAGAATCTTAGATGCTTAAAGCGTATCGTATTGAAAATAATATTTCATCTATATTATCTTAATTCAAAAGAATTTATTCCCTTATTTTCGTAAAAAAAATCACCTTTTTCCCCCGTTTTGAGATAATTTTTGACTGTGCAGTCTAAAAGGATTTAATAATATAAAATATATAAAATGAATTTATTCAACAGGCCCACGCTGAGCAGCTCAAGAAATGTTTAGCGTCACTTCGAGAAGAATGATTCTGCGAATATTTTGCCATGACATAAATTGCGCATCTTGTATGCAAAACGATGTATCCAACATTATTTTGATAATTTCATTGTATATTATATTTTTTGTTATCATCAGCTGCAGTAGGGTATCGATAAGAAATATTGTATTATCGATTGCATTCTGCTGGATAAGTTAGGGCGTAAGAAATTCGAGCTCACCTGATATTTGATTGCTTCCATTTAAAATGGGTGATAAAAGTTACTCGATTTCTTGGCTACTGAGTCTGATTGAAGTTAATCGCTGGCTGCAAAGGGGTTTATAATTACTTAGAGAGTGTAAGAAATTTTTTCATACAACTTTGAAATGTAAAATTAGATTTAGGTAGTATATACATACAACTTTCAGTGTATAAAAGATAACGTTTTTCACGATTCAAATTTTATAGATAATGCGCACCTCTTGGCAGTCTAAAGTTTAATCTGTTATTTAATAAGGGAAGTCTCTTTATATTATGTAAATGAGTAAATTTAATATGTTACGAATAAATGGGTGCAATCGTTGTTGAAAAATAGAAGCGTTATGTTGAATCTTATATATTCTAATACAAACATTACGAATCTATTTTGAAATGCCGGCAGCACAAATTATATATAATAATAATCTTCAAATTCATTTACTCACACACGTCCAGTTTGAGAGTTTATTATGAGTTTGATATTGTGAAATTCTGTTTACTTCCACTTGAAGTTGTGGAGATTTAATGGAAATTCTTTAGTTTAAATTCGAATATGAAATTCTCATGATTTTAGGGACCATACTGAAATTATGTAACAGTTCGGGAAACGGGGAGGGGGGAGGGTCGAGCCAATTTTTTAACGATTTTTTTACGGTAGTGGTCCTTCACTCATTTAAGTAATTTTTGCAAATCCGGAAAATTTATTTGGTTGAAAATTTAACAATTTTCTTAACAGGACTTCCTTTTTGCTTAAAAATTCAACTGTTTTGTTAAAAGTATTGTTCTTGTGGGTTAAATCTTCAACTCGTTTCGTAAAACATTAACTTTTTGTTTGAAATGCATATTTTGATGCTGATAAGTCAACTGAAATCTTTTTTTGGTAAATCTATTATTTTTGAAAATTTGTCTTTTTGATAATAAAGTTTATATTTTTTAGTAGAAATTTTGCATCTTTATCCGATAAAGATGTAACTGTTTTGTTGAAAATTAAACTATTTCCTAGAAAATTTACTTTTTGCTTAAAGCTCTTATTTTTGTGTTGAAAAGTCAATTAAAATCTTTTTTTTTAATGAAAATTCAACTCTTTTCTTGCAACATTGTGTTTTTGATTTAAAAATACACCTTTTGTTTAGTACGATTTTTTTTTCTTTGGACAAAAATGCAACTGTTTGGTCAAGATGTAACAATGTTGTTAAAAAATAATACTTCTTGGTTAAAAATCCGACTATTTATCAGGAAATTAACGGATTGTTTACTTTTCTTAGTTTGGTGTTGAAAAGGGAATTGGAATATTCTTTGGATGAAAATTTAACTATATTTGAAAGGTTTTTTTAATTCATATGTTTTAGAAGAAATGTTATCTTTCTTGGATAAAAATGCATCTGTTTGTTTTAAAATTCAACTGTTTTGTGTAAAAGTCATACTTTTTTGCTGTTGAAAAGAGAACTGAAATCCTTTCTGGATGAAAGTTCCACTATTTTTATAATTTTTTTTTTGATTATAAATTCATCTGTTTTAAAAGAAGCGTCATCTTTCTTGGATCAAAATGCAACTGTTTGGTTGAAAATTAAAATATTTAGTTTACTTTTTGGTTGAAACTTCTATTTTTTTGTTGAAAATTTAACTATTTCTTAGCAAATTAATTTTTTTCTTTGAAATTGATACTTTTGTATTGAAAAATGAACTGAAATCTTTTCTGAATTAAAGGTTAATTTTTTTTTAAAAATTGTCGTTTTGTATTAAAAAATCATCTGGTTTAGTACAAATTTCATCCTTTTGCATTTCTTCTTGGTTACAAAAATTCCTCTTTTTGGATTGAAAATTCAATTTTTTTCGTAGAAACTTATTTCTTGTTTCAAAATTCATATTTTGCACGTGAAAAGTCAACTGAAATCTTTTTTTAACATAAAATTCAAATATTTTTTTGAAAATTTATCTTTTTGGTTTAAAAGTTCATCTGTTCTAGCAGAAATATAATTTTTTAAAATAAAAATGCAACTTTTTAGTTAAAAATTATTTTTGTGTGAGAATCACTTTGTTAAGAAATAATTTTTTGCCTGCAGATTTCTATTTTTAGTTCAAAATTCACCTCTTCGGTTTAAAGTTACACAATTTTCTAAAAATAATATCTTTTAATTGATAATTCAACTACCGGGGTCAAAGTTAAACTAAATTGTTAAAATTTTTTTTTTGATTAAAGACTTAGGTATTTAGTTTAAAAATTAACTGTTCATCCGAAAAGCCTTTTTTTGTTGTTGAAAAAATGTAACTTTTATATTTTTTCAGAATACACATATCTTGCTTTGGAATTTTATTTTTTTTTGGTAAAAATGCATCAGTTTCGCGGAAAATTAATTTTTGGCTTAAGACATATTGTGCTTGGAAAATTCGTGTTTTCGGTGTAAAAATTATTTTGAAAAATTTAAGCTTTTTTAATTGAAATATAAACTATGACACTTTTTTGTTGTTAATTTATCTTTTTAGGATGAAAATTTAATCATTATGTTCAAAATTTAATTATTTTGTTGAAAATTTAAGTATATTGTTAAAAAGTCATATTTTAGAATAGAAAATACATTTTTTGTTTAAAATAAATTAATAAATTTGAAAATTTTCAATTTGTGTGTAAAATACTGTTTTATTTCGTTTATAAAAGATTATATGTTAACAGTATTACCAGATTAAAATTCTGGTATATGAATGTAAATGATTAAGGGAAATTACAATTGTAAAGGAAAAGTCAGGGAATTTTGAAAATGACGTTCTAGGATATCCTGTCTAATTCTACTAGCAATAAGTAGTAAAACATTTCTGGAAAGTATAAATTACGTACAGTTGAAGGGGGGGGGGGGGGGGAGAATTTTTGTTCGGTTTGTTACAGGGGTTGGGGGTATTAGAGCGGGCCTAAAATCCGTTACGTAATTTAAGTATGGCTACACTTATTAAAAGCATAATATGTTACATATGTCAAAAATGATAAGAATTTAAAAAAATGAATCAACGATGTCATTTTTACTGTTTATAATTGAAGAATTTGCAATTTCAAATCTATCAAATAAAATAAATTTCTATTTTAAAACTTTAAAATTGAAATATTAAGAACAATGTTCAAAACTACATACATTTTTGAAAGTCAAGAATTTCCAATTGTAACCCTTAAAAATTGTGGAACTTTGAATTATAAATCTTTAAAATTTAATTGTTTTCAGTTTTGAAAATTTACTAAAAATATGCAAGTTTTACAATTAAAAAGTCTGTAATTTTTATCATATACATTTTTAAATTTCATCAATTTGGAAGATTTAGAATTCAAAATTCTTGACATTTGATCTTCAAAATTATCAGATTTGAGAATTTTTATTTATACACTTTTAAAATTAAAAACTTTTAAACAGACAAATGTTAGAATTAAAGAATTTTTAATTGTGAATGTTCAAAATTGTAAAATTTTAAATTCTAAATTTAATAAATTGAAAAGTCTTTTATTTTGATAATTTACAATTTAAAATCGTTAAAATTAAAGAATTTTAAATTGTAAATCGTAGAAATGGAAGAATTTTCCATTGTAAATCTCCAAAAGTGGACTATTAAAAAAATTGTTCGACTTAAATATAATAAGATTATAAATCTTGAAAGTAGAATGATATGTTATTATATATGTTTAAAATTCAATAATTTTCAATTTCTTCTCTACAATCGCAAACCTTTTAAAATTGCATAGTTTTTAATTTTGAAAAATTACAAGGAAAAATTCTGTAATTGTTATTTCTTTTTGAAATTTCTTCGATTTGGAAGGTTTAGAATTGAAAACTGGACTATTGATCTGAAAAATCATCCAAATTTATAAATTTTTATTTATACATTTTTAAAATTGAAGAATTATTAATTTGCACAGTTTTCAATTAAATATTCTGTAATTTTAATGGCTTACATTTGAAATTTCATTAATTTAGACAATTTCGAATAGAAAAATTGACTTTTTATTTCCAAAAGCATCTAAATATAACAATTTTTATGAATAAATCTAGAGATTTTAAGATTTTTCACTAGTAACTCTTTAAAACTGTAGAAAATTGAATTGCAAATCTTCAAAATTAAAGATTTACCATTTTTACCGTTTTTACAATTTTCAACATTCTTTTGTATATTTAAATTTAAAAATTATGCAAGTAAAATTTTCTGCTACATTATTTCCAACTAAAAACGTGCCTTTTTTCTTCAAAATAATCAAATGCAAAGAATGCTTTTTATACACTTTTAAAATTGAAGCGGTTTTAATTGTAAATATTCCAAACTGAAAAATAAAAAAGCACTAAAACGATATAATTTGAAATTTTATGTTTTTAAAATATAAGCATTCAAAATTAATCTGTGTAGAAAATGGAAGAGATCAGTAAGATTCAGAATTCAGAACATCTTATTACTCGTACAATACAAAACAACACATTAACTTATTAATATTTTTCTTTCTTGCTTTATTTATATTTATTTATCAAAATAAGAAACATGCAATAAGCGCACTAATTTTGCTAGTACAGAATAGTTTAATTATTTATTCCATAATTTAGAATTTTGAAGGGAAATAATTTAAAAATGGTGGTTTCTTAGGTTTTTATTGAATTGAATCATTATGTCTATAATACATGATTGTAGACATATACAGAAAGTTTTAAGTCGTAAGTACCGATAAATTCTTTCAGAATTAATTCGAG
>JAAAKG020207665.1:0-22878 GCA_010014905.2 Druon quercuslanigerum | reverse complement strand
ATGTTTGATGTAGTGGGGGAACTCACTTAACGCGAATCCCAGTCCCAGCCTCTCGCGATAAGTGGGAGGCTACTGTAGTTATATTTTCAGTAAAAAAGTTAATTTTCATTCAAATAAAATAAATGTTCAACGAAATAGGCAAAATCGTAAACAAATAGATGATATTTGAACCAAGAAGAATTTAATTTTTATCAAACAAGATTCACTTCCAACAAATAATGGAACAGTTTAATTTTCAGTTAAACAAATAAATTTTGAATTAAAATTATAAATCCTCCAACAAGAATAGATGATCACCCAAAAATAATTTTTTTACTAAAAGATACCAGTTTTCAATAAAACAAATAAATTTTCTACTAAAAAGATCAATTTTAATCCAAAAACAGAATGGTTAAATTTTTGAATGGACAGATAAATTTTCAAGAAAAAAACGAATTTTCAGCTAAAGAAATAAATTCTGACCCAAAAATAAAAGTGATTAAATGTCATTTGAGAAATAATTTTTTAACTAAATCAACTAAATATTCAACGAAATGGATGAATTCTCAATCAAATATGAGTTATCATACAATAAGATTAAATTTTTATATAAAAACATGAATTCACCATCAAAAATGGAATAGTTAAATTTTTAGATAAATAAATAATTTTTTAACTAAGATGATCAATCTTCATTAAAAAAATCAATCTTTAACTAAATAATTAAAGTTTCAACTGAAAAAGATATATTTCTAAACAAACACGGAAAATAGAATAGTTAAATTTTCAATTCCAATAATAAATTTCAAAAAACTGCAAATTTCATCTAAAGAAACGAGTTTTTGAACAAAAATGGAACGAAGGTAGAGTTTTTATTGTTTACCAAAAAGATGCGATTTCTACCTGAATAGATGAATTTTCGTTACAAAAAGGTGAATGAAGTTTTCACAAAATTGATGAATTTTTAAGAAAAAAATAAAATAAATTTGAACTTCAGGTTATGAAAAATTCCCTGTTCTTTAATAACAGTATGCAAGAAAAAATATTACTTTAGTTTCACTTCATACAATGTTTAAATACTTATATATTGTGGCATACATTTCATTGTCGATGACGAAAGCAGAACAAGGTTAGTAAGTACTGTCTGACTATAAATGAAGTTACTACTGAATCTTATAACCTGAGACTAAATACGAAATGAGAAGACATGAAATTTTAACATGAAAGTGATGACTAGGTAAGACGCTACAAACTTATATTAACCTTTTTATTAAATGTACAAGGGGTGGTATAAATCTGATTCATTAGGAAATCTGATTGTAGAAGAAAGTATTTTTAAAATTTTTTATTTACTGCGCAAAAGTCAATTCATTACGTAAGATTTAATATTTTTCACTGAATATATCAACAACATTCAAATATTTTCAGCTTAAACAAGATTTCAAGAGATTTGAAAAGATATGAAAAATTTGCCGTGACTTGAAAGTATTTCAACCATGAAGTAGTATAAGGAGACCCCACTCCCGAAAATCTTGGACGCGTGCATTCGGATTTAGTAAGTTTGCATCGCTCTTAGCATCTCTTGCGAAAAAATTCGAAACCCTTGATTTTTTACAATACGGCTGTTGTGTCGTCATGATAACTGATAAACACAAACAAAAACAGTGGCACTTTTGTGGAAGTTTTAATCATTTACATTCGAAATTTCTTCCATTTGGCACATTTAAAATCTCAAGCCTGTCTACTTTCTCTTTTTTCTAACATAGCTTGTGGATACACAGCCTTCAATGTAACAGCAAATCATTTTTCACACACAAAAACAACTCCACAGTCCGTTTACTTCATTTGTTTCCATCCGGCTTACTACGGGCTCCACTATTTGCAAAACTTGTATTTCAACGCTTTTCCGCAAAAAGCGCTACAAACGATACAAACTAACTAAATACGAATCTATGCCTCCAAATTTCCAAACGCCGCATGAGAATGGGGTCTTCTAACCTCCTTCGTGATTTCAACATATTTTTGAAGAATGAAAAAAGTTTGAGGTTAGAAGTTTGAATGATCTCAAACAACTTTAAAATTTTGAAGAAATTGTATTGTGCAATTTCAGAGAGAATCTGAATTTTTCAAGGGATTTGACAAGATCATAAGGGAATTTGTAGAGTTTGTCCAGAATTTTAGAAATTTGACAAGATTTTAAAGAATTTGAAGGAATTTTTACCAATTTCAAAGGTTTTCTAAATATTATAAAGTAATTTTTAAGAGATTCAAAAACAAAGGCATTTCGAATGATTCGCGGAAATTTAAAAGGATTTCCGAAGCGGTTTTGAAGTATTTTAGAGGAATTCATATAATAATCAAATATATTCACGAATTTTAAATGACAATCGGGAATTTTAAGAAGATCCACGTATGTATAATAAATAATTCATATCCACGGATTTTAAAGTTTTTTTAAGATTCTAAATGCTTTGACAGAATATCAAAGAATTCCCGAATACCTTAGGCATCGTCAGTCATTCAAGAAAAAAGTCGCGAGATTTCAAAGGATTTTAAAGGACTTCATATGGCATATTTATATATCCATGAGTTTAAAAGGATTTCGTAAGATATCATAAAATTTGACGGAATTTTGAAGGATTTCTGAATAGTCTAAAGGATTGTAAGATATTAGAAAAAAACTAGATTTTAAAGTGTTTTACAGGATTTGAGGTATTACTAAAATATTTTCACAAAGTTTTGAAAGATTTTAGGGGTTTTTTAAAGATTTGCAAAAGTTTCGCAGGCTTTTAAAATATATAAAAGGGTTTTGATATATCCACGGAATTTCAAAGAATTTCCAAATATTGTAAGGGATTTTATGATTTTGAAAAAAAATATTTTAAAGAAATTCACGGGGTACGGAAGTATTTTCACGAATGTTAAGAGATATCAAGGTGCTTTAATAAAGTTCCAAAGAATTAGTGGGATTCTAGTATCTTTTCGAAGATTTCACAGGTTTATAAGAATCTTCCAAGTTTTAAATTATTTTAAAGTATTCCACAGTGAGCCTGAATCCACGAAAAGTGGCAAAAAATCGAATATACAACTGATTTGTTTGAAAATTGGTATACAAGGGTTTTTGACATTTCTGATGTCGAATCCAATGTCAAAACATCAAAATTCGAAATGACCGATACAAAATGGCGACTAAGAACACTCAAAAATGTTTGACTCCTCACGACAATCGGTATAAAGGGGGTTTTCGGGTCACTGATTTCGAATTTGATAACAAAAATTCGAAATTCAAAATGGCATGTAAAAATAGCGGCCATATTTCATCAATAATGCTTTCATCAATAATGTTTCATCAATAATGCTTCTGAAATAATTTCCGCGGTAGTTTCTATAATATGAATTCCAAAAATGTTTTGAGAATAATGAATTTAAAAATGGCGAATCTGAATTTGTAATTAGAGAGTATGAAAATGTGAATCATGGTAAAAATTTTCACTTATTATATTGAGGTTCTTTTCCTTAATATGTGATTACTAATCTATCTAGATGGTAGAAGTACAGAAATCTTTGGAATAAAAATATTTTTTCTATCAAATTTTTATATAATTTTTCTCATTTCTTTTTATTATCAAATTTTTTATTTTTTAGAGATTGAACTAATATTTTTTTCGAATTAAAAATGACTTATTATACTTCGTTCGAAAGTTTCAAGTTATCTAAGTTAATGAAAGCTTCTTGAGGACCAGTACAGTCGTCAGCATCGTTTTCATCATGATCGTCTTCTTCATTATCGTGAGAGCTCTCTTCGCAGATATTTGAAAGTGCGAGTATCGCAATAACTGCTGGTGGAAGAGGCAATTTTCGCGTCTTCTGTAATCGGGTGCTGAGGATTTGTAAAATATGTCTCGTATTATAGCTATCCGACTATATATCCTACTCGGCCATTCTCTGAAACTTTCGTAATTCTTGTTTCGAACTTCAGATGCTTCTTCTGCCAGCATTCCAACAGGCAGAACACACAACAGGCATGTAGTACCAATTGTAATGTTCAACATACAACTTTTTAGTGTAATTGCACAATTCATCAAATTTTTCTGGGTTAATCGGAAGGTGACAAAATAATGCAACCAATATTATCGAAAAATTAGTAACTAGTTGGATATTGAGTCCCAAGCATTCAGTGAAAATCTTAGGGTCTTCGAATGCTCGTTGTTCCGTGTTACCATCGTTAGTAGTACCACTACCTCCACGTTTTGGTTGGTCTACTTTCAATCCCATTTTGCGCCACAACATTTTCTCAACTTCTGATTTTCTGCGTGCATACTCTTTTCTGTCAATTTCACTTCTTGCCTGCCACTTTTTAATGTTGATTTTGTACAAAATGTTTAATCATTCTTCTAAAAACCTTATCTAATTATGTAGTAGAGAGATTCCATGTATCAGTGCCATTGGATTTGCTAAAAATTCGTCTCTAATTTTATTTCCAAGATCACTCAACTGTGTCAGTGTTCAACGGCAAATAGGGCATGACTGTGCTGATCTAGTATTGGTAATCGCGTTCAAAACCTTACTCTTAAGTAGAGTTAGGCGTAATGAGAAATGTATGCGTAAGCGGCATCCATCAAGTTCAATTTCCAAGCACTCTAGTTTCTCTATTTGATTTTCAATCGACTGCTTTTGTCCCAAACTAATGTCTGTCGTTTCTTTCACCCATTTCAGAGAGATTGGTTGACAGAATCTTCCATATTGTGACGTTGCATTATTCCATAAAATAATTCCACTTGATGTGGTTAACCTCAATGGAATGCAAGTAGTAGCAAATAAGCTCGAGTCGCTTATTCCTCCGTCATTCTTTGAGCCAGTGTCAGATTAGCGTTGTTTATAAGATGAGAAACCGGTAGTTTCAGCAAACCCCCAAAAAAGAGTGAATACTGCTTTTATCTCACTGGAGTTTGCATTCTGTGCAACTTGAAGAATCACTTCTTGTTGCAATAGAACAACATTCGCAGCTGTGTGATGTAAAAGTGGTTGGTGGTCACATTCTGTTTCCTTTTCTCTTATATGAATGGCTTTGCTAGGTGGTCTGCAATGTTCTTCTGCAACTCTTACCAGATTATAAGGTGGCCAAATATCTGCACCGCTTGATTTTGATGACAAATGCATGTTCTTCTAACATTCTTATGAAAGACTATTATCTAGAAGGAAAGCAAGAGCTTCTTCTGGAGATTTAACTCTGATATTACATTGTGATTGCAAAAATATTTTCATTTCCGCACAACGTTCTGGTGTATTTACAGTGTCTTTCAGGATTGAACTTAAATATCGCATTTTCAAACGTTTTGCCGCATGATATCCCGCCATCAGAATCTTTAAAGGGACATTCTTGAAATTTTCACTCATTTGTACTATCTCTCGTCGTTTTTATCTATCCGACATTTCAGCAAAATCAAGACTTGGGCTACCACGCTTTAAAGGCTTAGGGTCCAGAGTTTCCAATCTCAATTCGGGAACAAGGAAATTAGAATTCAGCCAATCTGCATTACATGCTTCAAACCTTTCTTTAGTCCTACGAGAGGCTTTGTATTTATTTTTTCTCTTTGCAACGAGAGTTGAGACAGCAATTCAAAAACGTTTTAAGTCTTCAGTTTTCACTTTTTGTCCATCGATATTCAATTTGTCCAAGAAATACAGTACACCAGTCTCTCTTTTTTTATCATTTAGAATTTTTTCCAAAATCTCACGTTTCCCGAATGTTGTGGTATTGAATGAAACAACAAATATTCATTTATCAATAAATGAAATGAGGCCGAGAAGTGGACGACAAGACACTATAAGATTATTAAGTTATATACAAGTCAAATGAAAAATAAACGAAAAGACCAGTGTAAACTTGGGACCAGCATGTAAACAATTCTAAGAAAAAAAGATCTTCGTTTGTCCACAATTGCTGTGCGATTGTTTCGGCAGCAGACGTTACGAGAAAAAATCGATTATTTTGTCAATAAAATATGTGAATTTAAAAATTTTGTATGAGTTTTGCAGATTCTTCACCATTTCCCGGATTTATTGATCCAAACTGAATTTAAAAAAATCGAAAAACGATTGCTTTTCGATAAATATAATAAAATTGTATACTTTCTTTTTAGTCACTAAGTATAGAAAATCGAATTTCATTTTTCGACTTTGAACATTTATCAACGAAACACAGGGCATCTGATTGATAAGAAACGCCAACTACAGATACCTCAAGGTGTCTGAAAGTCGAAAATATATTCAATTGATTCAAGTTCAAACCTAGACTTTTGGCCACAAAAGTACGGACTTTTGGCCACAAATGTACGATCCTGGCCTACTTTGTATTCCAAGGATTTCTAAGGATTTCGGGGGATCTTAAATTTTGTGACAGAATTTCAAAGAATTCACCAATATTGTGAAGGATGTTAAGGGATTGAAATTAATCGCGCGAATTCTAGAGATATCATGTAATATGGAAGTATTTTGAAGAATTTCAAAGGATATCAAGGGATTGTTCTTTGATTCCAAATATTTAATGGGATTTACAATAACAAATATTTAAGGAAATTTAAAAGATTTTGAAAGCCTTAAATGCTTTTTAAGGATTTGCAAAGATTTAAAAATATTCAAAAGTATATCCACGTATTTTACGGAAGTTTGCATGATATCAATGAAAAAACGAAATTTTACTGGATTTCTTAATAATACAAAGGAATTTAAGTGATTTAAAAAAAACAAAGAATATCAAAGTATACTCCCGAGTCGAAATTTTTGTCCTATTTTGAACCTGCTAAACTCAATTAATACCTGTTGTGGTCTTGCGTCGCACTTTTCGTCCTATTTTGGACCTTATGCTTAAGCCCTAGCTTATTCCTTTATGTACTTTTTTGTTTTAGGCCCCATTTTAATCCTTTATGTACTGCCTGTCTATAGTTCTAGAAGACTATATAGCCGGCTACAATAACCGTTGTAGCAATACATCTCTCTCTCTCTCTTTCTGTCTATCTATCTGTTTCTCTAGTATATATAGATACACATACCAAGAATCGACCGTTATACCTGCCGATTTTTAAAACCTTTAGTTGAGCGTGAAAATAAGTCATTGTATGTGTGACCAAAAATGTTCCAGGATACTGATGGATAATTCAAACTGCAATTTGTATCCTTTAGGTTAGTTATCTTTGACCTTTTCTAGAGAACCGTTCATATAATATAACCGAACATATAAAAATAATTATTTATTGAAAAGATGTGGAAATAAGCTTTCATTTTTTATACATCAATTAATTATTCTATATGATATATAAGCCCTGTGTAGATCCTTCTTAAGCCTATTAAAGTTCTAAAATAGCAACTTCAAAATAGGACTAAAATTTTGACTTGGGAAGGACCTGGAAGGTCCATAATAGGTTCTCGCCATTAGTCCTGCTTTATACCTAAAAGTGCTGAAAGTGGAAATATGCAGGACTGCGTTGTATGGGTTATTTTTCACTAATTTTGAAGAATGTCACGGGATTTGCATAAGATCTCGCAGACTTCAAAGGATTTATGGAGATTCCAGAGAATTTCATTAGATTTGCAAAAATTTTCCGGTATTTTAAATAATTTTACCGGATTTTAAAACATTCCAAAGTATATTCATCACAGAAAAATTAGGAAGCCTATTATTTCTTAGAATAATTTTCTATTAGATAAATTTGAACGAATTGGTAAATCTTAACTTGTAAAGGTAGTTTATGTTGCACTTATATATTATTTTAAAATCGCTGCAAAGTTTACATTTTATTTGTTCTGTAATAGCATTCCAAGGATTTCAAGAGATTGAACAAAATCAAGGTGTTTTTAAGGATTTTTTGTACCAACAAAGTATTATCTAGAATTTTAAAGGACATCAGGGGACTTTAATGAGATTTTTAGGGTTTTTGAGGATTTCACACAATTTAAAAAGATTTATTGTGAGATTTTAAGAGATTAAATGGAATGTAAAAGAAGTTTTCATTATTATAAAGGATTTTTAGATATTTAAACAAAAATTACACGTTTTCAGAGTACATCATGTAATAGCAAAGTATTTTCACAAATTTCGAAAGGATATAAGGTGATTTTCATAACATTTTAAGGATCTTAAAGGGACTTGAAAAGATGTCAATGAATTTAAAAAGATTTGCAAAGATTTTAAAAGTATATCCACAGATTTTAGAGGATTTAATAGGATTTAATTCTGAGAAATTGTAATATCCTGAAAAAATTTTGAATAGATTCTAATATATTGTAAGGGATTTCAGAAAACTCTACAATATAACTTCAAAATATATCACAACATTTAAACGATTTTTACGGACTTTCAGAGATTTTCAGTGGTTTTAAAGGAGGATAAACGATTTTAAAGAAAAAAGAGATGTCAAAGATTGTTAGAGTTTTTAAAGTGCTTTGAAAGCGATTTTCAGAAGTGTATTTGTTTAAAGGGCTTTGAAGATAATATGTACACTTTTAGAAATGTTTCGAAAATTCCGACACGTTTAAGGTACTAAAGTAACTGAAATTTACAAAATTAGGTTACTGAAAACGAAATTCAGTAACTTTTATAGTAAATTTACTAAATTATTATTTAACTTGAGAAGCGGTTTCTGAAAATTACGAATATTTTCCTAAAATTCTTCAATGGTAACAGAAATGTAAGTTATAGTAACGGAAAGAAGTGCGCAGTTGCATGCGCAGTGCTGGCTTCTCGAGCGCGTTCGGTTAGCAGACGAAGGAACAACGAACCTAGCTAGCAACAATTTTTTTTGTCAGATTTTTATTAGTTACGCAGAAGTCAGGGAAAATGGAAAATTAATGAGTCCGAAATTATAAGTAGAATTAAAAATAATGATTTGTGCTAACCCTGGTATAATATTATTGTTACTGTTTTCTTGACCTTGTTTTTTGCAGTAGCTTCCTCCACAATATAACCTTTGTAGTTATAAATTTTATTATTTGTTTAAAAATTTATCAATTTTGTTGAAAAGACCTTCTTTTTGGTTGAAAATTCAATTGTTGTGTTCAAATTTCGTCGTTTTGGGTTAAAAATTTTAATTGTTTCGTAGATAATTGACTTTTTTTTTTAATGTCATATTTTAATGCTAAAAAGTCAAACTAAAGTCTTTTTTGGCTGAAAATTCAGCTATTTTTCGAAAGTTTGTATTATTATTTTAAAGATTCATCTATTTTACTAGAAATTTTATCTTCCTTTAATAAAAATGCAACGTTGTGGCTTAAAATTCAAGACTTTTGTTTAAAAGTCTTTTTTTTCTTTGTTAAAAATTCAATTGTTTTGTTGAAAATTCATATTTTTGGGTAGCAAATGCAACTATTCCCATACAAAATTTCTTTTTTGTTTAAAACTTATATCTTTATGCCGAAAAGTCAATCTGATACCGTTTTTGAATGCAAATTCAACTATTTTTTTTATTTGTCTTTCTGATAAAAAAATTCATCTAATTAAGTAAAAATAACACCTTTCTTGGAAAAAAAAGCAAGTGTTTGTATAAAAATTCAACTATTTTTCCAAAAAGATTTCCTTTTTTATTAAAACTTCAACTGTTTTGTTGAAACATCGTACGTTTGGGTTAAAAATTAAAGTATCATTTTCGAAGAAGATTTACTTCTTCTTTTTGAAAACTTATATTTTGATGTTAAAATTTCAAAATAAAGTCTTTTTCGGATAAAAATTAAATTGTTTTTTAACTTTTATTTTTGATTTAAAAATTCATCTCTAAGAAGAAATTTTACTTTTCTTGAAAAAAATGCTACTCTTTGCTTGAAAGTTAATCTTCTTCCTGTTAAAGGATTTAACTTTTACTCAGAAAATTTTGCTTGAACTACTTTCTTAAGAGATCACTTTTTTGTACAACATTCATATTTTAGTTGAAAATTCATTCCTTTCATTGAAGGTTTAACTATTTTGCTACAAATGAATTTTTGTTATGAAAATTAAATTTTTACGAAAATTTTTCATACGAATATTGTTTATAAAAAATAAAATAACATTTTATATAAAGTTTGTGAGAAAATTTGTGTCTAAACATTTAATGTACAGAGACATTATTGATTATTTAATTAATTTTAACATAAATTTGAAGTATATATTTGTGTTACAAAGAAAATGATAGTAAGACCATATACGAGCGAAGTTTATATGTAAATAACTATATCGTATAATATACTCAATGAATCAAATGTAAAAAAAACGTCTTATTATAAAAGATGTGCTATGATTATATATTTGATACAATGAGTGTACATATAAGATAGACACATAAGAAGTGGTTAGTATTAACTTCACTTATATTTTCTGGCTATTTATATTCTCAGGCCAAATATAGATTACATGTTTTATACTAAAATTAATGAACAGAAACAAAAACTACTTGTAATTTTCACTTACAGTAGCTGAAAATTCCTGAACTGTAACAGAAATTTTGGTCCTATTTTGAACCTGCTAAACTCAATTAATACTTGTTTTTGCCCTGCGTCGCACTTTTCGTCCTATTTTGGACCTTAAGCGTCCTGCCCAAGCCCTAGCTTATACCTTTATGAACTCCGCAACAAAATTGAATATTTTTAACCTCCTTCTTTGGTCCTGGTACGTTCTACTTATTATTAACCATTGTAGCAGTACGTCTCTCTCTCTCTCTCTCTCTATCTGTTTCTCTAGTATACATAGATACACATAGCAAGAGTCGTCCGGTATACCTGAAGGGTTTTCAAACCCTTAGTTGAGGGTGAAAATGAGTCATGTTATGTATGACCAAACATTTTTCATGATACTGGTGGACAATTGAAACTGCAACCTAGATACTTCCGGTCAGTTATCTTCGACCTTTTCTAGAGAACAGTTCTTTATATTCAAGTGAGTTGCATTAAATTTTTAAGATGAGTCAATTAATTACATGTTTCGGCATTACGTTTTTATGGCTTTTTTCTGAAAGGTTACCTTTTTCAGCTCGTTCAGGATGCTTTTAAAAATCAATCATCTTCATGGCAACAAAAGAGGACGAAAAAGGAAATATGATAGACCTGAAGAAACTACTCCAGTGGTGAAACTTTTGCAAAAAATAGTTAAATTTCAGCTATTTGTCTCAATATTTCTTTTAAACAATGACTTAACTAATTTGTTGTGATTATTGTAAATATTTCTGCCTAAAATATAATAATGTGAGAAAACAATCATATAGTACATTTCAGACAACCCAATACACACGGCCAATGGTGTAGTTTTTTTCTTCTTTTAACATTGTCATGCTTAAACTAGTAGTCATGTTTTGTTCATTTTAGCGACACACTAGTCCCACAACACCGTCCCGACATTCGTCTATCTTTCTTGGAATCAGCCTAGGCGAAGAGCTTCGCAAAGCCATTATACTTCAGTCATCAGTCTTAAAAATGAATACAATTTTACTTGCTTATTTTCTTCATAACGAATAATAATAGTTATTTGCAAGATACATATTTTGCATACAAAATAAGAGGTTATTGAAGCGTTTATCTGAAAGGGATGAAACTTGACTCCTGCCTCTTCACAATAAATAAATAATTATTCTTACATGCAAAAAGATATTATATTGCATAGATCAATAATCTGACGTACAACTAGAAACTTAAATCAATCATATGACCTTTTCTGATTCAAGCCAATTATGTAATTCAGTTATTCAGTAACTTATTACAGTTTCAATAAAATTGTGGATTTTAAATAAAACATCTTTGATATAATCTGATAGTAGTATGCACATAAAAAAATTAACAGATTCCTTATAAATTTCCAATTTTTAGGTAAGATCATTGATTTATGTGATATTTTTGTGCATATAAAAATTATTATTTATTGAAAAGATGTGGAAATAAGCTTTCCTTTTTTTTATTTTATTATTCTATATAGTAAATAACCCCTGTGTAGATTCTTCTTAAACCTACTTGAGTTATAAAATTGCAGGTTCAAATTAGGATTAAAATTTTGACTCGGAAAGGACCTGGCAGGTCCATTAGCGGTTCTAGTCATTAGTCCTGCTTTATACCTAAAAAATTTAAAAGTGGAAATATGCGGGACTTAAGAGGACTAATTTAGGACCTTAATCGTATATAAAAAAGCCCTGTATAGATCCTTCCTAAAAAAATTAGTTCCTGAAAATTCTCACCGAAATTTCTAACAGTGTACGATATCCATCAACCACAGAGCATCTTAACTTCAGTTCCTAAATCATTTTCTTTTGAAACCCCAACCTCATTCTACTTTTTAGTTGATTTATTATATTGTTATATTGTATTGAGACTTATATAATTGCTGAAAAGTCCACCTTTGAATCTCGAGGAATATCCGTATCAATAGATACACATGGACAGAAATTAATTCATCCTTAAGGTCTGTGATACTTTAATATATGGGTAATTTAGTTTCCCACACTAAATATCCACAATTTTTAATTTTTCAAACAAATAATAGCAACCAGATATAAAGAACTATCATTAATATTTGTCTTAAAAAATAAAAATCGTAAATAAAAAGTATGCGAAACTAAATGCTAATACGGCAACGTATCACATGCCCTTCAGTTAAAAAAATTTTTCTTTTACATTTTATGAACGAAAATGGGTCGATCGAAGCTCTGAACTGATTTAAATTGTAGGTCAGTCTTTTCTTAATCACAGGCTTCCGAAAATAGAAAGCAGTTCAAAAATTAAACGGCGGCGTTGCCCTCGATGGATATTTTAATCAAGACTAATTTTCTCTGACTGGAAGAATCATTTTAAGAAATGCACAAACAAAGCGAAGTGAAGAGGCTATAGGAAAGTCGCAATTTTCATATATGATGGAAAGAGGTGAAAATGTGAAGTAGCGATGTAGGAATCGAAATTTTAATTAGCAGGAATAGAAAGTCTAATTAGTACGCGGATCAAAAGAGATGAATATTTTCTTTATAAATGAAATCCTGGATGCAATGAAGGTCATGGAAATATAAAAATAAACTCACCACTCCCCACCAAAGTGCATCTGCGTAACTCGCAAAATCGGTTTTTCCATTGGGTCCAACTGCATCTTTTTCTGCGAGGTAGACGAAATAACTGCTAAAAATGAGTCCTAAGAACCCAATGTAAAGGGTCGTAATGAGTTCCTGCAATACAAATAAAAATGAAATATTAAGAAAACATTGTGACCAAAGAGCTTAGTTTTCAGAATGCCCTTCCTTTTTTCTGTTTTTTCCCGGACCATTAATATTCAGGGACCAGCATTTTCAATCTTTAAATTCAAAAGAATAAATTTTTGACGAAACAGATCAATTTTCGACCAAAGAGATTAATTTATAAAAAATTGTTAAATATTAAACTAAATAATTCAACAAAATAGTTATTTTATAAATATATGACTAGATAAGCAGCATTCTTAATACAAAAGGAAGAATTTTCTATCTGAATAAGCAAATATTCATCAGAACTGTAAAATTTTTAATCAAAGGAGATGATTTTGAACAAAGTCCTCTAATATTTAACAGAATAATTCAATTATCAAAAAAATATTTCAATTTTTAAAGAAAGGGGCATTCGAATTTTCTACATGTAAATAATGATGCATACTAAATAAAAAATTCCTTTTTTATAGAATAAATAATATGCGTTAACTAAGAGCAGTTGCAGTTTTAATTTAACAGTTTTATTTTACTAAGAAGTAGCATGTTTTAGAAAACAGTTGTATATTAAACCGGAAAAGAAGAATTTTCAAAAAAAAGTTGTTTTTTTCTATCAAAAAGGATAAATTTTCAAGCAAATAGTTGAATTTTTAACAACAAGAGAATTAATTTTTAACCAAACAGGTGTTATTGACAACAAAATAGTTAAAATTGAAAATAATGGAGGCGCATTTTTAACCAAACGGTTGAACTTTCGAACAATTACAGCGAAACTCTTAGATAGGGCGCCCCAATACAGTCATTCCGAGAATTTACGTCACACCGCAGGTAGGTGTAACAGGAGCTGCATAGTAGCCATTCAGGCGTAAACAAACAAAAGCGCTTACATCCGGAGCCGTACTGTGTCGGATTTGTTTCCCACCACCGCCAGCCCCAAAGCAGCACGAATGAAAAGTTTCACTGTAGTTGAATTTTAAACTACGAAAATGAATTGTTAAGTAAATAGTCGAATTTTTAATAAGAAAAGAATTAACTGTAACTAAAAATAGATACATTTTTAAACAAATAGTTAAATTTTCAAGTCTGCAAAACAAATTTTTGAGAAAAAATGAAGATAAATTCTGATTAAAATGTAATAGTTTCCTTTTTGACACATTTTTAACCAAGAAAAATAATTTTATACCAAAAAAGAGTAATTCTTAAACAAATACACGAATTTCTAAACAAGTACTTGAATTTTCTACTCAAAGAAATTAAGTCCAATCAAAAATTAAAAAGTTAAATTATTAATCCAAAGTTAATTTTCAATTAAAAGAAAAGAATTTAGAAAAAGTCAAATTTTCAACCAAAAAGTGAATTTTTAAAGAAAAAGAAAAAAAAAATTTCCTCAATATTGTTAAATTTTCAAGATGAAAAACGAATTTTATGACAATTAATTGCATTTTCAAACTGAAAACTTTAATTTGTCTCAAAAAAGGCAGTTGTGAAGTAAACAGTTCCATTGCTAACATAAAAGACGATGCTTGATACCAAGAAGGCAAAATGATTTGTTCTCAATAAAAAATCTAATAGTTCCATTTGAAAAAAAGATAACATTTCTACAAAAATAGATGAATCTTAAAGAACAAAAAGACGATTTTTGAAAGAAATATATGAATTTTTAAACAGGAAATGGAACTTTTCACTAAATAAAATGTCAACGAAAAATAGAATAGTTAAAAAATTTCAGTTCAGAAACAAATAAAAATACAATGACATTGTTAAAACTTTACGATAAAAGACCAATTTTCTATTAATCAATTGAATTTTTAACCAAACAAATGCATTTTTAATCTAAAATATGAGGTATGAAACCAAGAAGATTCTTTTTCTGCAAAAAATTTGAATTTTTAACTAAGAAAGATACATTTTTAACCAAAATCCGAAAATTTGCATATTCAGATTGAAAAATTAACTCCAGGCAAAAAAAGAAATAATTTTCGACTCAAGAGATGAAAACATTCAACGCAAAAACTAAATATTTAACTAAATATTTGATTGTTGAACTGAAACAGCTACATTTCAGTTAAAAAATTAAATTTTAACATGAGCAATTAATTAATTTTTAAACAAAAAGATAAATCTTTAAATTGATCTCTAAAAAAAATATTTTGTTTCTTAAAAGCAAATTAGGCAATACGCATTTTTGCGATTTGGGGAGAAAAAAATTTACGACGTTATGTGTATTTCAATTTTTTATACCGCTTTTCAAAAAAACCTCGATATTTTCTTTAAAGTCGTATAACTTTTGACACACATGAGATATTTAAGATTTCTTTTTACATTCCGATAGAATTATTATTTAAAATATTTAAGATTTCTTTCCATTTTTTGTTGAATTGGTGCCATCATAAGGAAAATATCTTGTTAGTTTTATGCAGGCTAAATATAAAGTTTGTGGCCAGAATATTTTTATCATAAATTCGAATTTTCGATTTTTCTTTCTTACAACAACAGATACAGAGAAATGTTAATAAAATATTTTTCAAAGTTAAAAAGTTCTACAAAGAATGTTTTAACTCATTTATGATATCTTGTACCGTTTCCGAGAATAATAGAAATTCAATATTTTTTTCCAGAAACTGCAATTGCAGCAGAGCAGTCAATTCTTTTAACTGTTGAAAGGCATTTTTAAATTTCTATTGTTCATTAATATATAAAATTTAAAAAAAAACACGTTGAAGGACTAAAAAAGATGGGCGATTTCTGTGGAAGGGAGCAAACCCCATTTTTATTTTTTTCAAAAAATATCGCTTACAAATTTTTGTATACATAAAAAAGATATTCTATAATTTTTCTGCGGACTAAGCCAGTTTTGTGGTAAATTTGTATAAATATTGAATTTTGTTAATTTTTTGGAAACGGTACAAGACACCATAAATGGACAAAGAATTTTTTTTTAGAACTTCTTAAACAGTACAAAAAATTTTTTAAACATTTTTTCGTATCTGTTGTTGGAAGCTAGAAAAGGGCGAAAATTCTATTTTAAGAAAAAAAATTTTTCTGGCCACAAAATTTATTCAGTCCGCATAAAACTGACAAGATATTTTTTCATATCATAGTACAATTTTAACAAAAATTTGACAAAAAATATAAGTTCGGGTTTTTGAGAAAATCGGCTTCTGGAATTTTCAGTAAGAGCACCACCTTTTTCTTAATTTTAAACATTTTATCAATTTTTCTAGAGGATTTGCAAAGAAGGCAATAAATTGTATCGAAATGTTATATAATTGTAAAAAAAAATGTTGTGTTTTTTGGAGAAACGAAAAAAAACAAATACGCATAACTTCTCGAAGATCTTTTTTCACAAATCGCAAAAATACGTCTCGCCTAATTTTCTTTAAAACCCAGCATGTTTCTTCTTATAAAGATTTTGCGACTTCAACTGTAGAACCTACCTGCTTTAAAATGGATTCGGTCTTAAGAAACATGATTTTTCAATAAGCCAGTTCAACTTTAAACTAAGTAGTTCAGTTTTCAACAATAAAAGATAAATTATTAGCGAAAAAAGAATTTTCTTCTAAAAAAGATGAAAATTCTACTAAAACAGATGAACTTTGAGCCTAAAAACATGAATTGTTAACAAAACAGTGGAATTTTAAAACAAAAAGAATAAGTTTTAAAGAAAACTGTTAAATTTTCAAACAAAAAATATAATTTTGTACTAGCAAAATAATCCTCAGAGGGAAGCCACTACAAAAAAAGAAATATTCAGGGGAACCAATTTGTTTTGTTAATCTAAATATCTTCTAAACTACCACATCTACAAAACAACGGTTTATACAAAAGTTGACCTGGACATAGGGGGCTATTTTACTGTACCATTGATTTTGACATTAAGGTCAATTCTCAAGGTCGTTTCAAGGTCAGGACGATTTTTGTGAAATGGAAATCCCTATTATTGACTGCAGATTTGAAAAGAGCGGAAATTTTTACTTCCAAAATTTATTGTGTAAATCTTGCTTTTGGGGCCTTGGTTAGGTCGAAACTCGAGATTAAATGTCCAAAAAACGACCAGATGCTTTAAAAAAGTCGGTAAAATGTAGAATGACCACCTTGTCAGCTTCGACCTTCAGGTCAGTTTTCACTGTCATTCTAAGGTCAAGAAGTTTTTTTAAAATCAGGAATCCCTATTTTAGACTGTGGTCTCCTAAAATCATAAATAACAGTAAATTATGCGTAAAAAATTGTTTTTTATAATCCATTATTTTTATCCGTAGAAGGTCATATCAAGGTTAATTATTTGAAAAGTGCTTAGAAGTTTTTTTTTAATTTACTGGTTTTTAAGCAATCTCAACGTTGAAGGTACCTTTAATAAGTACAAGATAAGTTGCAGGAATTTCGAAGAACTTGTTTAATTTGACCTTCAAATGTATTTTCTAGGTGTATGAAGGTCTACGTCATTTTTTAAAACGAAAAAGTAGCAACAAATGTAAACACCTTGACCTTATTTTTAGCGTTACTGAAAACCACGACGTTCGCGTAGAAAGTTCTGTTTCACTAGGGGTGCTTCATTATCGTGTGATTCCTTGCCTCTCACAACCGCAGAGCTGCGGACTGCAGACAACTTTGAAAGACGTTTGCATCTGTATCTGCAAGCCAACAGAGACAAGTTCGAACAGTTACTCGGTAAGTAATTAAAACAACAACAATAATAGTGAGAGACAAGGGGACTCACGATAATCAAGCACCCCAAACGCGAAAGGCAAGAGGACTCACGATAATGAAGCACTCCACAGAAAACAGAACTTGATACGTCCACGTCGTTGTTTCGGAGTAACGCTTAAAGTAACGTCAAGGTACTTCCAGTTTTTGTAAACTTTTTCATTTAAAAAAATGATGTATGCCCTCATAAACCTCAAAAATACACGTGAAGGTCAAGTTGGTTAAGGTCGTGGAAATTTGTGCAACTTATCTTGTACTTCCCTAAAGGCACGCGCTTTTCAAACAATGGACCTTATGATGACCTTCTACAGGTAAAAATAAAAGATTTTACAATACCGATTTCTATTTTAAAAAATCGCCTTGACCTTTAAATGATTTTGAAAATTGACCTGAAGGACGGGGCTGTCAAGGTGGTTCACACTTTTATATTTTATCGACTTTTTTCAATCACCTGACACTTTTACCCAGAAAACCACGCTAATTCAGAAAAAGAATATCTGAACGTTTTTTGGACATTTGAACTTTATTTTTTACCTCTCTAAGGTCCTGAAAATAAGATTTTTATAGTCCTTTTTAGACGTACAATTTTTTGCTCTATTCAAACCAGCAGACCAAAATAAGGGTTTGAAAGATCATATCATTCAAAGACCATAATCTTAATTTTTTAACATAAGATTTTTTATGAACGGAATAAAACGATTGGAATTTAAAGTTTACAACTGTAAAATTTATTATCTTCGATAGAAATTTCCTCACCTTTACCCCTGACTTTCTTTGACTTTCCCTTAATAATAATATACTATGACTTTTTCCTGATTTGCAGGTTGTCCGTAATATACGGCCACAATGGTTAATTTCAAATTAAGTGGATAAAATTTTATTTTATTTAAATTTACCTGACGATGGATGAAGACTACGGATCCAAGAAGCCTCCAGGTGCCACCTTGTCGATCGACATGGAGCATCCGTAAAATTTGCAAAAATCTTATCCCCCGAATTGCTGAAGTGGCAAAAACTTGACCGTTGCTCCCCACTGAGAGCACTACCATTGACGCCACTACCACAATTAAGTCTGAAATATAAATTCGTATTTTTATATAAAAAATCTCCACTTAAAAGTAGAAAGTATCATCATCTATTTTTCACAAAAATAAGGGACTACATTCTTTTAAATAAAATTATTATATGAGTACCATATTAAATTCAATATGAAACTTTTGGGATTTCAAGTCGAAATATAATACATTTTATATAAAATAATGTCATTTTCAATCAAAATAAGAATTATTTTCTGCCAAAAGAGATAATAATTAAATTTCCATAACAAAACAAAAGAATCCGCTACAAAACAATGGAATTTTTAACCCAAAATATGATTTTACAAAAAATACATCAATTTTCTAGCAAATTTCTACTTTTTGAACTACACACGATCTAATTTTAATCAATGATAGATAAGTTAATTTTTCAGCTGCAAAAATTAGTTTTTACTTAAAAACCATTAGTTTGAACTTTAAATAAAAAGTTGGATTTGCAACCAAATAGTAGAATGGACAAGCCCAAACGGTGAATTTTTTAGAAGACAGTGGAATTTTCAAACAAGAATTTATATACGAAAAATATGTAAATTGGCAGCACAATGCTTAAATTTTTAACATAACGAGTACAAAGGTTAGATCTTAATAAAATAGTCCGTTTAAAAAAGATTAAACTTCAACCGAAAATATTTGCATTTTTAACCAAATTGTTGAAATTTTTACTAAAGACGACCAATTTGCAACTAAAAATGGAACAGTCATAAATGGTTGATTTTTCATGAAAATAGAGCAGTACATTATTTTAAATAAAATTATTGTAAACGTAGTTTAGCGACGAGTTAAATTTGAAGCTAAAAATTCAAATTTAATAGAAATCATTTGACTTTTAAACGCGAACATATGAATTTTGAACCATGGAAATATCATTTTTCCACGAAATAGCTGAATTTTCACTCTTCAAAGACAAGTTTCACCCAAATGCTAAAATTTTCTAATATAAAAGAATTACCTACAAGCACACATTGCTGGATCTTTAACGATAAGGTCAAATATACAAGCAAAAAGAATATTTTTAGAAGGCAGTTGAAGTATGAACCAAGAACTTTTTTTTCAAAAAAAGATAAATTTTCAGCCCAGAACTTTTCTTACAAAAATACGAATTTTCGACAAGGCAATCAAATTTAAAAAAAAAATATGTTCTTAAAAAAAAGTTGAATTATCAAAAGAAAAAAAAAAATTAAACCAAAAACCGCTGATTTTTAACCAATTTTTGTTGGAAGACAAGTAATTAAATTTTTAACCAAATTGTTAAATTATTAACAAAAATAATCAATTCTCAAGCAAAAACAGAATGTTTAATTTTTCAATTACAAAAACAAATTTTAAACCAAAATAATTGGATTTCCACAAAGCAGATTAAATCATGAACCAACAAACAGAAGGTTTAACAATGGAAGAAGGTATTTTACCTGTGAAAGAAGTATTTGAATTTTCAATAAAAAATATGCATTTGTAATAAAGAATTCAACTTTAATTTTTTAACCAAAAGGCATTAATACTCAACAACAAGAAAACGATTTCCCAACCAAATCGTTAGTCCTTCAAGTAAATTACTTTTCAAGTAACCAGGATTAACTTCCAACGAAAAGAGTGAAATTTTCTTTTTGGGTTCTATTAATTTATTTTACATTTAAGCAAAACCCTGAATAAAGGGCAAGTTTCCTAAAAACCGGGGAAAAAGAGAAAATACTTTAAAAGGAAGCAACGGGAGGAATAGGGTAGAATAGTGTGAACTTTATATTTAGATGCTTAACTGGCAAAATAAAATTAAACAATTTGATTTTTGAAAGCACTCTAGAAAATTTGCCTTCAAATTTATATTTTACATGTGTGACGTAAAAATTTGTGTTATCACTTCTCCCCCACCGTGGCAGTGTGACGCAGTTTATGAACGGCCTCTACAATTCTATTCAAACATCTGTGACAACCCTCATTTTGGTTAACATGCACTTTCTAACCTATTCACATGCAAAATAAAACAATTTGATATGTTTCTAAGCGCCGTAATAATCTCGTATCATATAATAACTGTCACGTTAACTATGGAAACCTGCAATATCTGATAAAACGAGAAATTTCAGTATTTGAGTGCAGAGAGCAATGATCGTGTAACTTGTAAAATGAATGCTGAACGTAACTATGTATCGCTTTCCTCTTGATGGAACTTTTTATTACACTCGGTTTTATGGTTACAGCTATATAACGATAAAATAAAGTATTTGTTTTTATCTTCCAGGATAAATCTACGTTAAAAAAGAGCACTGTATGCAAGAAAAGATCCAAATGGGATTTCAACAAGAAAGCACTCTCGTTCTGGTGACATTTTTGCAGTGCGCATGAGCTTTTTTGCCTTCGGGAGACTGAGGATTAGAATCGTGTATAAAATCCTAGGTGGAATGAAAACTTTACAGAAACGAGTTTTATGTACTATTGATTCTTGGAAAACATAATCTCGATCTCTTGATTTGTAAGTTTCATTCAAAAATTAATTTATCCTGGCTTACTTTGAAGCCTTTATATTAATAATAATTTCACAATACTAATAATAAAAACTCTAAAAAGAGTTTAACATTTTGTATGTGTAATGCAAAATATGCAATCGAAATTATTCTAAAAGAGATTTCAGACTTCATATCCAAAAATAACCTCAAAGGAGGGGAAATAGGATGATTTTTTAATGAAATTAGAGGACTGACGTTTCATATTGCTTATCATATAATAATACTGCATTTTTAACAAAATAGTCCAATTTTGAATCCAAAACGATCCATTTTGACTCAAAAAATTGTATTTCTAGCATAACAAGATGAATTTTCCATAAGAAAATCTACGCGCTGCGCGGGAAAGTTCTCAAGGAGCGAGGCGCACTTTGCTCGCAAGTTTGAGTACGCCTAGGGCGAGCATCTGTTTTATCTCGCGCTTGGCGCTCGCATATTTATTCTTTTAAGTTGTAATGCTTTAATGAAACTTTATAAGAAACATCTCCTTTAGATCTCAGTGTTTATATGCGAAGTCAATCGAGGAGTTCTGACAAAAAATATTTGAAGAATTCTACTTATAAAAATTTATTTTACATAAATATTGTATGACTTTTTGAAAGCTGCACTTCCTTGTTGAACGACTTTTCCTTGTCTCATGTCGTTTGCTTTGAAATTTGGATTGTCTACATAGCTTTTCGATAAATAAAAGGAAAATGAGAAGTCCTGATAAAAAGAGGTTCTAAGAAAATAATAGTTTGTGTCCCTTTTGCCAAAAGTTAAGTTTTTTATTCTTAACATATCTTCATACAAGAAATTATATCAAATTTTTAGATTTTTTTGGTTGAGCAACTTTTGTCTTTTCATTTTTTTTATTTCAATTTGTTTTTACAAAAATTAAATTCTTATTATTTGTATGATTAGAGGAAAATACACTCGTCCTATCTAAAAATTATTCAAACAAATTTCCCTAGCGGACCGACTGAACAGAAAGGATACTCTACAGCGTATCCTTATAGTATCCACATGGTATCCCTTCCATATCATGCATCAAAAACTCAAAAAACAGCAAGATGCGCATTAAACTTGTTGCAATTCGGATTCTGCGTTCCATTTTCCATTAGAATGGCAGTTGATAGGCGTTATCCGTTGCTAAGGTTAACTAAGAATTTGGCTTGGTGCTAGCTCCATACAGTGGAAACCTGAGAAAACAAGGCTGTGACGCAAGTGGCAACATACTTCTTCTTTATTCAGAATGTGTCCTCTAAGGGTTTACATGACTTCCATTCCTTACCACTTACATAATAAACAACAAAAGAAAATTTCTACTTTAATATTTACAATATTTACAACTATTTACATAATGCCTTATATCTATCTAGTTTCATAACTTAACTCGAGCGAGCGGTCGAAAGCGAGAGTGCATGTGCAAGCGAGAGAGAGAGA
>JAAAKG020207654.1:0-22878 GCA_010014905.2 Druon quercuslanigerum | reverse complement strand
AATCGTCGAACCTTAAATGTGTAGACTTTAATGTGTAGACTCGACGTTTTCGCTTAATGTGTAGAGTTCATATAATGAATGTGTAGTATCGATATGTGTAGTATCGACCGGGCCCCCATTCAATCGCATCATTCAAATTAAATATTCTTTAATTCAAAATGAATTTTTTCAATTTTCATAATCTTAATTTAAAAATTATTAATTTTTAAATAATTTTAATTAACTTTAACATTTATTGAAATGATAAAGGGTTTAAGTATAAAAAAATTTAATATTACAATTTTTGAAGACTCAACATTTGTTCAGTTTTTCGTGAAGTTTGAAATCGTGTAATTTTCAAAAAGCCATCGTATAAAGTTTTTTTTTTTAATGATTCTCGAATTTTTGAATTTTCAAACTGTCAAATTTTAGTCGGTTTCACACATTCAATCGTATCATTTAAATTAAATATTCTTTAATTCAAAATAAATTTGTTCAATTTTCATAATCATAATTTGAACATTTTTAATTTTTAAATCATTTTAATTAACTTTATTGAAATGATACAGGTTTTTTTATTATTATTATTATTACACCATTAAGCCGTTTTCCTTTCGGGGTAGGCGTGGGGTATAAAAAAATTGAATATTACAATTTTAATTTAATGTTTCTCGAATTTTTCATGTTTTAAATTTTCAAATTTTAATCGGTTGAAATTGAAAATGATTTAAATTCAAAAGTTTCACACATTCAATCACATCATTCAAATTAGATATTCTTTAATTCAAAATGAATTTGTTCAGTTTTCATAATCATAATTTGAAAAGTATTAATTTTTAAACGATTTTAATTAACTTCAAATAATTGACATTATAAAGGGTTTGAGCATAAAAAAATTAAACAGTACAATTCTTGATGATTAAAATTTTTGTCAGTTTTAAATAAAGCTTGGATTCGTTTAATTTTCAAAGTTGCATAGTAGAACTTTTTTATTGTTTCTCATTAAAAATTATTTTTTATTTTGAACCTTTCTTTGAATAATTCGATTTAAAAGATTCATAATTGAAATTTTTCCATTTTTTTTTTCCAATTTTAGTCTGAAATTTTTCAATTACTTTTCATTTCATTCAAAAAATTGTCAATTCATAATCATTCAATATTTTCTTTTTAATTTCCAAACGATTACAATTCGATATAAATAATTATTGTTTCAAAATATCATATTTAAAAACATTTTGAATAATGGATTTACGAATTATTTATATTTTTATTTGAATAAAATTTCCTTTTAGAAAAAATAAGGTACAAATGTGTTCATTCAATAATAATTTTTCTCTACTAGTAGGGAAAATGAATACGACAATCATAAACCGAATAAATGTTATACTTAATGTACATTAAGTATTCCTTTTGCAAATTTCTCTCGAAGCCCAGACTTACCGTTTTTTTCATTTAACAACTCCAGCCCTAAATTAAGTAGTCATTTTCCTTTTAGCTATTTATCTTGTGCTAAATAGCTAAAAGGCTAAGGTTTCATCTTTATTTTTAATGAATTCCCTGCGAGAAAGTACAGCAGCTAATCCCTCACCCTTTTTTTTTTTTTGAAAGTGGCTACAAATGGAAAAGGTCAACCAGGAAAGTGTAAATAAGTTTTTATTTTCGGGTGGGTAGTTTTTCATAACTCGTTGATCTCTAAAATCTAAACAGTCTACTGTAAATTTTCAACTTCGGAATTTCTTATTCGATTCAGACCCAAGGGCTTTCTCATCTACCTGAAAATATTGCAAAAAAAATCCCTTCCGTTACAAAATTGAGTCTAAATTCTAAACCCATCTCTAAACCTAAACGTAAAGCCTAAACTAAATTCCAAACGTGATTTCGACGGGGAAAGTTTTTGAGTAACGGAGGACTGTTATTTTTTTTTGGTTAAAAAAAATATAGGAGGCTGGAAGGACAAAGTATCTGGGTTAGAGAAGGGTCAATTTCTCTTCCTTCATCCAGAGCTCTGTTGAGGCTTGGCCTCTGACAAAGCAGACTGAGTGAAGGATAAACTGTCTGTCACTTCTCTTTTTCTGTTTTCGATTTATGGATGCGGGCGTTGTCATCGCGCATCAAATTATGTCAACGGTAGTGTTTCAAAAAAATTTTCTTCATTCATCTTAGCCAATTGATGTCAAGGACATCAAAGGATTTTTCATGTACATACTGATGAGAGATATGATAAGTGGCTTTTTAGTCTAGAAGCTTAAAACATCCTTCACATTAAGAACGTGTCACAAGTTATGTTTTTAAATTCTTGCATCTTTTATATTCTTTTTATTTCTCAACATGTTCGTAAAATGTCATGAGACTTTGGCCAAATGGAAAGTTTCAAATATTAAGACGGCAAACTTTACGAGTTTAAAATAAAATTCTATTAAGTATTATAAATATAAGTTAAGATTTAATCGAATTTTATTTTTAACTTAACTTACGTTAGGGACCGTACTTAAATTATGTAACAGCTCGGGGAAGGGGAGACATTTTATTACGATTTGTTACGGCAGGGGGTCCTGCACTGATGTACAAAATTTTTGCAAATTTGAAAATTTTTCTTCTTAAGATTATGTTTTTAGTCATAAATTTTGTTATTTGGTTAAAAATTTAGGAATTTTATTTTTAATAAACATCTTTTTTGATTGAAAATTCAACTGCTTGTTAAAAATTTGTCTCTTTTGGTTAAAAATTCAATTATTTTCGTAGAAAACTAACCGTTTGTTTAAAATTCTTATTTATGTTTTTAATTTAAAATTTAATCTTTTTTAGCAGGAATATTTCATCCTTCTTGGATAAAAATGCAACTGTGTTTTTAAAAATTCCACTATTTCCTAGAAAATTTACTTTTTGTATAAAATCCACCTGTTTGAGTAGAATTTTAATTTTTCTTAGACAAACATGCCACTGATTGGTTGTAAACTTAACAATCAATTATTCAATTATTCAAAATTCAATTATTTAGCGAAAAATTCGCTTATTGTTTACAATTCTTATTTTGGTATTGGAAAGTGAACCAGAATCTTCTTTGGATGCCAAATTAATATAATATATGAATAATGTAATATAATATAATATAATAATAAAATATAATATATTAATTATAATTCATAAAATAGTTCATAAAATATAAATTTAATTGATTTGATAATTCGACAATTTGGTTAAAAAGTCATTTTTTTAATGTTAAAAATTCCTCTTTTTGGATTGAAAATTCAAATTTTATCGTAGAAAATTAGTTCTTGTTTAAAAATTCATATTTTCATCATGAAAAGTTAACTGAAATCTTCTTTAACAGAAAATTAACTAGTTTTTTTGAAAATTTGTCTTTTTCACTCAAAAATTAATCTGTTTTAGTAGAAATTTTTTTTTGATAGATTTGGTTGAATCATTTTGTTAAGAAATAATTTTTTTTAAGATTTATATTTTTAGTTGAAAATTCATGTTTTTGGTAAAAAGTTTAACTATTTTTTTTAAAATTAATCTTTTTCAATTAAAAATTCCATTCCTTTTGTAAAAGTTAAACTGCATTCTTAAAAACTGATTTTTTTGTTTCTGTTATAAAAATTTAATGAAAATTTAACTGTTCAGTGAAAAGTATTCTTTTGGTTTAAAATTAATTTTTCCATTTTTGTAAGATTTTTTTTTTAGTTGTAAACTTTCCGTTTATTAGGGGAAAGAATAATTTTATTTAAAGGAAATTCTATTTTTGTTGGGTAAAAATGCATCAGTTCGTGGTAAATCATTTTTTTGTTAAAAATTGATTTTTTTGTTTCTGTTATAAAAATTTAATGAAAATTTAACTTTGCAGTAAAAAAAGTCTTCTTTGTTTGAAAATTCATGTCTTTGGTAAAAAGTTTAAGTATTTTTTTTTAAATTAATCTTTTTCAATTAAAAATTCAATTCCTTTTGTAAAAGTTAAACTGCATTCTTAAAAACTGATTTTTTTGTTTCTGTCATAAAAATTTAATGAAAATTTAACTGTTCAGCGAAAAAGTATTCTTTTGGTTTAAAATTAATTTTTCCATTTTTTTTAAGATTTTTTTTTTATTTGTAAATTCTCCGTTTATTAGGGGAAAGAATAATTTTCTCTGGAGGAAATTCTACTTTTGTTGGGTAAAAATGAATCAGTTCGTGGTAAATAAAATTTTCGTTAAAAATTTTTTTTTTGTTTCTGTTATAAAAATTTAATGAAAATTTAACTTTTCAGTAAAAAAAAGTCTTGTTTGTTTGGTTTAAAATTAATTTTTCCATTTTTTTAAGATTTTTTTTTAGTTGTAAATACTCCGTTTATTAGGGGAAAGAATAATTTTCTTTTTGAAGGAAGATTTTTTTTGTTGGGTAAAAATGCATCAGTTCGTGGTAAATAAATTTTTTGGTATAAATTGATTTTTTCGTTTCTGGTATAAAAATTTAATGAAAATTTAACTTTTCAGTCAAAAAGTCTTCTTTGTTTGGTTTTAAATTAATTTTTCCATTTTTTAAAGATTTTTTTTTAGTTGTAAATTCTTCGTTTATTGGGGGAAAGAATTATTTTCTTTGAAGGAATTTGTATTTAAGTATTTTGTTAAAAAGCCATCTTTCAGAGTATAAAAAAAATTTTATTTAAAAGAAATTAATATATTTGAAAATTTTTAATTTGTATCTAAAATACTGTTTTATTATGTTTATAAAATATTCTATTTTAAAACTATTACAATATTAAAATTCTGGTATTTGAATATTAATGAATTACAAAAGTGAGGGCACCCTGCCTAATTCTATTAGCAATTACTATGAAAACATTTCTTTTCATTATTAATTTAAAAATTACGTACAGAAAGAGGGGGGGGGGTAGAAATATTTTTTATGTTTTTTTACAGAGGGAGGGGGCCTTAGACTATAATCCGTTATGTAGTTTAAGTACGGCCTCTAAAGTCTAACGGATTGTAGCCCCTCTCTAAGGCCCCTCCCCCCCTCTTTCCTCTAACGGTGTCAGGAACCGTAAGGGCGTAAGAAAATACTTCTACCTGTCCACCCTCTTACTGTATGTAATTTATGGCAGGGTGACCACAAAATTCGTTTTCAAAATTCCCTGATTTTTTCTTGACGAATTTTTTTTCCCTAGCATTTCAAATTTAAACAACACTATTTTAATCTTGCAGTATATATAAAATAAGATCTTTTGTAAACAGATCATAACAATAAATCAGATGCAAAGTTATTTATTTTACACAAAGCAAAAAGGCTTGTCTACCATAAAAGAAGATTTAAAAAAATAAATAAATAAATTTGCAACAAAATAAATAAATTTTATACAAATCGAATTTATAAACTAAGAGGATGAATTCTGAAAAAGAAAGTGTAATAGTTTATATTTAAATTTAAAAAAATTACATTTTATAATTTAATTACTGAATTTTAAAATGAAAAAGACCAGTTTTTAAAAAATCAAGATTTTTCGACCATGAAAGCAAAAATAGTTTGTCTAAATTATCGGACCTTCAAACCAAAAGACGAATTATTTATAAAAAAATTAAATTTTCAACCAGAAAACGTGACTTTTCAGTACAAAAATTAATTTTCAACTAAGGAAATAAAACTGAATTGAAAAAAAAAAACAAAATTTCAAATTTTAGTTTAACTTTCACACACGCAGTTAAATTTACATTTACAAAATATAAATTTTTAATACAATAGTTCAATGAATTATGAACTAACCAATGAATCTTCAAAAAAAATTTTTTTTTTTGATTGAGTAGTTTAATGACAATTTCCAAACAAAATAGTTGAATCCTTAAGCAAAAAAGAATAATTTTCAACCAAACAGTTACATTTATATCTAAGGAAGATGATATTTCTACTAAAACAGATGAGTAAACAAAATGATAAATTTTCAACAACAAAAAATGATAGAATTTTCACAACAACAAAAATTTAAGTTTGACTTTCCAACATCAAAATATGAGTTTTAAACAAAAACTAAAGTTTCTACGATGATACTTGAATTTTCGGCTGAAAAATATGAATTTTCATCAAAAAAGTTATATTTTCAACCAAAAAAGATGAATTTAGAACAAACTTGCTGTATTTTTTACTAAACAGAGGCTTTTTAATTTTTATCCAAAAAAGTATCAATTTCTACTAAAATATATGAATTTTTAAATTAAAAAGACAAATTAAAAAAAAATAGTTGACTTTGATTAAAAAAGATTTTAGTTAACTTTTCAATACCAAAATATTTATTTTCATCCCAAAAGGATGAGTTTTTAAATACATTATTGAAAGTCGAATTTCTAACTAAAAAAAAATCTTTAGACGGAAGCAACTGTTGAAAGAAAAAAAAGAAATACAAAAAAAAATACTAACAAGAATTTTAAACAGTAGGGTTACCGCAAAACTTAATTTTAAAAATGTTCTAATTTTTTTCTAGTCAATTAAAAAATTTCCCTGACTATTTATATGCGGTTGCGAATTCGCCTTTTTATTTTGGAATTGATTGAAACTTCTTTTCCTTACTTGAAAAGTTGAAAATTTAACGTTTTTTAACATTCATTTCATTCAATTGAAATTAGTTTTTTTTAACTGAAAATTTAAGTACTCTATTTTAAATTGTGAACGTATCTTTTTAGTTGAAAATTTGGTTGTAATATCATGCATTTTGTCAAAAAATAGTTATTTTTGATAGAAAAGTAATCAAATTAGTTGCAACTTCATCTTTTTTGTTAAAAATTCATGTTATTATTGTTGAAAATTTAACTATTTTGTTGAATTTTTATAAATTTAACTTTTTCAGTCTTCCAAACAATCCTCCAAATTGAAGAAATTTCGAATGTAAATCATATAAATTACAGAATTTATAATTTCAAAACCTAAAACTTTTATAATATTTAATAATAAATTCCCCAAATTATTTAATGTTGTTAATTTCTAAAAGATCAGAAATCAAGTTTCTAATTCGAAACATTCCAAATTGAATTTTTTAACATAGGATAATTTCTGATTATTCAATTTCAAAGATTTCTATTAAAAAGTTATGTATTTTAACGTACTAAATGTAATTATGACCAATTAACTTTAGTTAATTAGCTGAAAATAACGGCCCTAATTATTAATTAATTAATTATTATTTTGGTCCCCAATTACGAATCTGAAGTCAAAAATCCAAACTTCAAAATGGCGGATCCAATATGGCGCACAAAAATTAAAAAAATAAATCTTATGGGTTCAAAATGGGTCTTCGGATTTTTTTGCTGGGTCCTGATTACAAATTTGAAGTCAAAATTCGAAATAGCGGATACAATATGGCGGAAAAATAAAAAACTTGATCCTGTGGCTTCAAAATGGGTCATCCGAGGTTTATTAAATCGCTGATCACTAATTTGTAGCCGAACTTTAAAAAAATGCGATTCAAAATGGCGGAACCAATATGATTCACAAAACCTTTTAAAATAAGGTGTGTCACTACAAAATAGGTTTTCGGTTTTTTTTTTGGTTCGCTGATTACAAATCTAAAGTCAAAATTCGAAAATTTAAAATAGCGGATCTAAAATGGGGGACGCAAATTTATAAATAAATATTGTATCCTTATTTTAAACTTGAGAATTTTTACTTTAGGTTTATATTCAGGGGCCTAACCCTGAGGACCTATTTTGAGGGCACCACATATTTGAAAAATTTTTTGGCCACCATATTGGATCCCCTATTTGAAATTTTTGAATTTTCACTTAGATTCGTAATCAGTGACCCCAAAAACCTTCCCTGCAATAAGTTTTAAGCAATTTGCATATAAGAAAAAAATTTCAGTTGTTTGTCGTTGCAAGTTCATTCTTTTTGGTTGAAAAATATATTATTATATTTTGAATAGGGCATTTATTTATTTTTTGAAAACTTGAAAATAACGATTAAAAACGCAAATACTTTGCATAAAAGTAATCCTTTTCGTTAAAAATTCAACTTCTTGTGAAGAAGGTCGTTTTCTTGCGTTGAAAAATAACTTTTTTTTTTCTTTAAGAATGTAAAATAATCCATTTTCTCAAGTATTAATTTTATGTAGAAGAGCATGAAATAGACTCCTTCATTAAAACTTTTTTTTATCATGAGTTCTTAAATTTTTCGTTGAGAATTAATATTTTGTAGTTAACATATCGATTGTTCCATTCTTTTTATTTCATATTTTTGTTTGGAAACTCAACTTCTTTAGTAAAAATTTAAATACTCTGTTCAAAACAAATTCATTTTTCTGGTAGAGAATTCATCATTTTTGGGTTTAACTTCGTCTTTTTGCCTAAAAATGTAACTATTTTACCTAAAAATTCGTATTTTATAGTTAAATTACTTTTTTACTACAAATTTATTCATTTCATTCAGAGATTTATCATATAAGTGAAAATTTCATCTTTGTTGTAAATTATTTTTTTTTTACTGAAATCGAATTATTCCTGGTAAAGTAACATTTGACAATTTGTCAATTTATCTATATATTTTTATATTTATTTATATATTTATATTTATGTATTTTTTTATTTGTAGAAACTTTTTTTGTAGAAAATTAATGTTCTATTTTGTATTCTGTTGAAAATACAACAATTTCGTTCAAAATTAACATTTTGGTTGAAAATTCATATTTTTGTTTGAAAAGTTCGACTATTTTGTGTATTTATTTCAGGAATTGATTGAAATTGCTGACATTCCTAACTGATTTAATTCTACAGATTATTCCATTATTTTACTACAAATTTATCTTTTTTGGTCGAATACAACTGTTTTGGATTTGAAACAAAAATCTTTTTTGGTTTTAATATCAAAAATTAAATTTTAATTTTAATTTTAACTTATTAGAACGCATAGTACAGTAAATATAATTACATTCAAATAATTATTTTATATTTTCCCGTTATTACTTGAAAGCTTAACTAATTTATTAAAAATGTATTTGTTTAATTGATGATTAATAATATTTTTTTCAAGTTGGAAATTCGTCTTTTCGGTTGAAATATAGCTTTTTGTTAAACATTGAACCTTTTTCTTTAAAATTCCTCTTTTTGGTAGATAATTAATCTTCTTGCTTGAATGTTAATCTTTTGGTTTAAAAATTCAACTATTTGGTTAAAAATCCAGCTTGATAAAGATGCAATATTTTTATTTGAAATTTCGGGAATAAATAAAATTTAATATATTGGGAAATTTTCGATTCTTTCTAAATCTTTGCTCTAATAAAACACTTCATTGTTTCATGTTTCATGAAACTTTCACGAGGAGTTAGTGAAATTTCTCGAAGTTCTAGATTCTAGTTTTTTTGTTTGTTATTAGAGAAATTTCAAAAAAAAAAAAGTATTTTAATTAATATACTATACTTTTATTCATAGGTTTTATAATAATTAGCAATAGGTTCAGGAAAAACTGCTACGATAAAGCACAGAATATAATGCACATTTCTCATTCTAATTTTCATGAAATAGAGGAAACGCTGCTAAATTTCGATATTAGCGGTGTAATTAATTAATATTCTTCAGAGCGATGCGATATAAATTATAATAATTGCTATTGTATAGAATTCCTGAAAACAAAACCAAGAATCCAACGACCTACATTATAAATTTTATTTTAATCTAATTTATATTACTTAAATTTGACTTTAATTTAATTTATAGTACTTAAATTTTAATAATTGCTCTCAATCTTTATTTTAAATTATTCCTTTTCGCTCACTGAAGTTTCAAATATAATTGAGATAACTGATAAGGCTTTTATATACGATTTTAGAAGGTTATGAAATTATTATGTACAATTTATAGGGAACATAATTACTAATTACGGAATGGAAAGATCGGTACTTTTTTTTTAAATGTGTTAAGATTTTATCTTTCGAAAAAAATAAAAAATGACGAAAATAAGAAAATTAATTCAGTAGGAAATGTTTAAGATTTCAAGTCGAAATATTTTGCATTATCAACAACTTTTTTAATTTTTTCAACAAAAGAGAATAATTTTCTACAAACAAAATAATCATTTTAAGCGCAAGAGATGAGTTTTCAAACGAAGAAGTCGAATTTTCTAGAAAAAATTTGACTTTCTAATTCAAAAAGATGATTTTTCAACCAAGGAAGATTTTTTTCGAAAAATATTTCATTATTAACAAATTAATTCAATATTTCTACAAAAGAGAATAATTGTTTACAAAAAAAAATAATCTTTAAGCAAAGAGATGAGTTTAAAAACTAAAAAGTCAAATCTTTTAGAAAACAGTTAATTTTCAATTCCGGTAATATGAATTTACAAACAAACAAGATGATTTTTTAACAAAATAGTGCAACTTGCAAAAAAAAAATGTTTAATCAAAAAAGTAATAGTGAAAGCTAAAATCAAAAAAATGAATCTTCAATTTAAAAATATAATTTCAGACAAACCAGTAGCATTTGTTTACAACAAAATATTTGGAATTTAAAGCAAAAGAGACGAATTTGTAACAAAATAATCGAATTTTTAAAAAATTTCAGAGACAAAATTTCAAGAAAACCAAACAATCGAAATTTCAAATAAAAAAGAATTTAATTGAGCCACAAACAGTTGCATTTTTAATTAAATAGTCGAACCTTCAAATCAAAAACATGAATTTTTCAAAAGGCTTTGGAATTTTTATCTAGAAAAATGAACTTTCAATACAGCTGTTAAATTTTACATAAAAAATATGACTATATAAATAAATTATTAAATTTTCAACCAAATAGTTAAATTTTTATTTTAAAAAAAATTGATTGTCAAGTAGTTTTAGTTACAACTAAATAATTGAACTTTTAAAGAAAAGGTAGATTTTTTTAACGAAAAAGATTCTCATTTCGAATGAAAAGTATTCGAAATTTACTAAAAAGATGAATTCTCAAGGAAAAATTTAATAATTTATATATTATCTAAATAATATTTGAATTCTTGATAAAAAACAGTTAAATTCAACCAAAAAAGATGAAAATTTTACAAAATAATTGCAGATTTAAACAAAATGATTAAATTTTTACCAAAGGATATGAATTTTCAAACAAAAAATACGAATTTTTAAACCTAAAAAAAAACTTTAAATATTAGTTTTTAATCAAGAAGTAAATTTTTAAATAAACGGTTCAATTTTTTACAAAAATAATAAAATTTTGAACCCAAAAAGACGAATTTTCAAGAAAAAAGTTCAATTTTAACCCAAACAGCTAGTCCTAAGACTGTAAAAATAATTTTTCATTAATATAGTTACACTCTCCACTAACTACATGACTTTACAACCAAACTGTTTAATTTTCGACAAAAAATAATCAATTTATAAAAAATAATGGAATAATTTTATTTTTAGGATTAAAGAATAGTTTTCAACCAAAAAAATCGATTTTTCAACAAAATAGTTCAATCATTAAAAAAATGAATATTTTAGGAAATAGTTCAACTTTCAAATAACTAGTTGAATCTTCAACCAAAAAAAAAAAAAAACAAAAAAAATTCTGATTCAAAATTATAATTATTGTAAACTTTTCAATAAAAAATGATTAGCTTTCAACAAAAAATTATTTATTTTATATACATTAGTATTTTTAATTAAAGATTATCCATTGCAGGTTGCATTAGAGGTTTCCCTTTATTAATGCAAAATTGAACTAATTTGTTAAAAATGTATTTGTTTAATTGATGACTCATCAATTTTTTTAAACCCAAAAAAGACGATAAATAAAATTTAGAATAAAAAAATATTAATTTTCTAATGAAAATGGAATAGGTACATTTTAAGTAAAAAAAAAATTATTTTCTACAAAACATTAAATAATTTTAACGAAGAAACTGATTTTAAACTAAAATAATGAATCTTCAACCAAAAAATAAATTTTTAAACCAATGTTTGAATTTTGAACAGTAAAGATGAATTTTCTACACAAAAAAGACACATATGGAAGAAAATATTTCACTTCTCGATCAAACAGATATATTTTCAACTAAGAATATTATATCTCTATCAAAAAGGATAAATTTTCGACCAAAAAGAGAATTTTTACATTTTCAGTATAAAAATTAAGTTTTAATAACACAAATTAATTGTCAATCAGATAAATAAGTTTTCAACTGAAGAAGATAAATTTTAAACCAAACCTGGAATAGTTAAACTTTTAGGAACAAAATTCTTTTTTTATTAGTTTTTAATTAGAATAATGAATTTGAAACCAAACAATAAATTATAATTCAAATAGTTAATTTTTGAACCTAACAGATGGATTTTCAACCGAGGAGATTAAATATTTATCAAAAAAGACAAATTTTCGCTAAAAATGCAATTAAACTTTTATTTAACAAGATTTAATTTTCCACTAAATTCTGAACTTTTAAAGGAGTTTTTGATCCAATACTTTAATCTTAAAAGTAAGAATATTTTCAAAGAAATGTCAGTAACTAAACAAAATTGTGTCATTCATATTAAATTTACTTGATTTTTCACGCTATAATGAAACATTTTCAAATCATGTAAAATATTCTGCAAAATCGATAAAAAAAATGTTGGAAAATGAACTGAGTTTTTTCTAGAGAACGTTCCAGTCTTCTTAAAAAAATATTATTTAATAAAAAAATAACTTATTGAACTACTTTGTTCATTTAAAAAATAGCATAAAACCAATTTTTGATTTAGAAAAATATATCCATTCAAAAAAATAATTTTAATAACAATCGGCATTTAAAATTAAATAAAACATATCTTACATGAAAACCATGACTCTTTTGTATATTCAGTATACTCAATACTGTTTCTGCTGACTAATCAATTACCATAGAAAGTTTAATGATCCAATTTTTACTTTCATTTTTCTAGTAATCCCACATAAGAACCATGTTCTTACGAAAAAGGAAACTAATGTAGCAATTGTCTTCATTATTATTAAATTGGTGACTCATGCTTTATTAGAATTTATAATTAAACATAATTCAAACCTTTATATTAAATATCCTAGAATTAAAATGATACTTGAAATAGGACAACGGTGAAAAAGGCAGCAAGAAATATTTCTTGCCGAATGATCATTTTTAAGTTTGCTCTTTCAAATCTTCTAGATCTTTACAGAAAATAACAAAAAATTTCTCAAGATTTTTGGGAAAATTTCAAATGGTTTTTTATTTTGAAAAATTATATCTGAGAGGCAATTAAAGAAGATTTTAAATTATTTCCTTAAATTTATAAAAAGAATATAGAATATTTTAAATTTTAGAAAAAATTTAAGTTAGCGTAACATATATTTTGATGTTTGGAGAGGTTCAAAAATAAATTAAAACTTGAAGTGATTTAAGGAAATTTTAAACAAACTGTAGATGTTTGAAGCTAAAAAAATTATCTGAAGATTTTCAAGTTTTTGGAACATTTCGAATCAGTTTAAAAGATATTTAAAAGTTTTCAAAAATTTTCAAAAATAATAAAAAATTTAAAAAGATATTAAAAAACCTAAACACTGTGCAATTCTGCTATAGATGTTGACTTTTTGAGTTAAATGCTTTTAAAATTTTTTTTTTAAGAATGTAGATTTTTAAAGATTTGAAAATAAAATTTTTATCTTTTGAAGAATTTTGACATTTTAAAGGTATTAGGTCAACAAAAGTTTCTTATCTTTCATGGGAAAATTCTAAGCGATATTTTATTTAGAAAAATTAATTTTTGAAGAATATTTAAAAAGATTTTAAAACGTTTTATGGCAATTTTTTTTTAATTTTAGGAACAATTTGAACATTTTAAAAGATTTATAGAAGGATTAGAAATTTTTACAATGTATATTTCGGAAGATTCAAAAAATGTAAAAACTTTCATAGACTTTTGAATTTTTTTAAGGAAATAAACAATTTTTGTTAAAATTTCGGCGAAAATCTTAAATGATATTGTACCGTTAAGCCTTTTTTCTTTCGGGATAATCGTGACTCACTCAGTGAGGAAAAATGATTTTTTTATTTAAAAAATTAACTATCAAATAAAATTTCAAAATTTTTTAAGACATTTTAAAACATTTTCAAATTTGTCAAAAAAGAATCTGGAGGATTTGAAGTCAATCATTTGATTTTTCAGAATTTTGAAAAAATGTTCTTGGAAAAAATCAAATCATTTAACAAGATATTTAGTAATTTTAAAAGCTTTGAAGAGATTCAACAATTTTGAAAACATGAATAGATTTCTGAAAATTTTAAAAATATATTAAAAATTGCGAAATTAACTTAATTTTTTTTCTTTGTTTCTAATTGCTGCTGAAAAAATTTCACAGTTTCTTTTTTCTCCTGTAAAACTCGTGTTTTTGAACTTCCGCAATCATGCCCTCCTCTATATGATAAAATTTAAAGTATTATAAAATATAATTAATACCCATAAATTGTTATGAATATTAGAATAACTACATCGGCCATTGTACAATCTTTAATTTAATTTTCATTAGCTTTAAGTAATCTGTTACTTTTATTTAAATATATATATATATATATATATATATATAAAATTTGAGATTTTATATCGTGATAATAGTCATAAAAGATATTCTGATATACTACATATTAATGCTGTCTTTTTTCAACACCTGTCCATTTTTCAGATATTTACATTTTAAAATTCCACATTTCGTTTAATTTTAAATGTTTATAGTTCAAATTCAAAAAAATTTTAACATATTTTTTAAATGAATATCCTTTAACTTTTAATGTGATATTGAATTTTTTTGGTCAATTTTCAAAATTTGCAATTCGTTGATACTTTCAATAGTTTTGATAGAAAAAGTGACATAAAAAGTTTTGCATAGTATAATATATGTATAATATGAATAAAAAATTAATAGTATTGTATAATATTAAATAAAATATTTCGTAATATGATAATTTGAAATATGTAAATTGAAATTTCTACATGGAATTAAAAAAAATGTTAATGAACATGAAGGCTTTTTCCCAAGTAATAAAAGGTGATACGTGGTTTTTTAAAATGAAAAAAACCTCTTTGCATCATTTTTTGCAGTATTTTTTTATTTTCCTGTATAATGCATCATCAAAATATAATATCAGATATACTTTAGGCTCTTCTAAACATTTTCTTACATTTAATAATGAAAATTTATAAATAAAAACTATCGACAAATCTGGGATCGCCCTTGGCTAGGATCAGTTTCTCCTTTAAACAGGATATTTTCACAGTGAATTGAAACCAACATTTTTTTAAATTTGTTATTTAAAAAATGAGCCACTTGCGTATAGTCATTTCGGTACCAGCATGTATACTCTGAAGATGAATTATTCCCTTACAATGGCCTTAATAGTTGGTCCTTCCTTCCAGATTTTGTAAAAAATTTTGGATAGAGGATCATTATCCAGTACTGGTACAGTCGCGTTTGCAATTTGTCCATCGATGCGTATTTTCACTATTTCATAGGAAATCGGATGAGCCTCTCTAGGAGCAAAGAATGGACACAAACTAAACAATAGCACTATTCCAATAATGTACTTTTTATTTGCATCTGTTGCCACGTCGTAAATGTTTGGTCTTAATCGGTGAATTCGATGGGGCTTTAGCGCACTCGCGAAATGATGAATATTGAGTTGAATTGGTTCAGGATGAACTGCGTCTTTCTTATGTGGATAACCTAATTCTGCAAAAATAAATTATAAACCAGAAATTCATCATTTTTTAAACTATTAAAGTCAATTAATAGTTTTTACTTCACTAATCAAAAGTAAGTGAGTCCTATCCGTTTCAGTTCAGTTTCAGTTTTTGTGTTAAACTTTTCTATTTGTCACCTATCCTATTTGTATAGTCTTTTCATTATTATCATATACATACGTAAATAAATGCATATATTTTCACTAATGTTAAGAAATTAGCAGTGAATTAGAAAATATTTCGGCTAATTGGGAAAAAAGAGTTGTTTCAATTTGAACTATTTAAAGTAGGAAATGAATATATTGCAATAAACGTTAGTGTATTTTTAATGCGATATATAATTATAATTACCAATAGGTTTAGGAAGAGTTGCTATGATGAAACAGAGATTGACAAGTTCGGTTCTCATCCTCATTTTCATGAAATAGAAGAAACGAATTTACGCAGAATTTGGATAAAAGCACTGAACAGGGTAATTGATTTATATTCTATAGTGTCTATTATGGTATTATCTAATAATAATAATCGCTATCTCATTTTTTCTTATAAATTATTTGTTTCTTAAAAAACTGAAATCGCAAATATGCTTGATATACATGATAAGACTTTTATATACAACTTAAGCGGATTATGACATCATTATGTACAATTTAAAGGGAACCTCATTACTGATAACGCAATGGAAATATATTGGATTTTTTAAAACATAAATAAGATTTTATTTTTCGATCATAAGACAAAATGGTACTTTTATATATAGTATTGCACTTATTATTAGGAATAATGGAGAAATGGAAAATGTATACAAAATTATGAATCACCGTAAAAAGAACATTCATCTACCGGGAGATGAAGACCAATAAATAATGTGTTCTATGATTGTACAACAATCTTGGACAGTCTCTACTCTCAAAAATTATTATGTTTGTCAATTTTTTAAGATGATGGTGAAATTAAATCAACAATTATTTTCTCACTAATGACATAGATCATATTAGATTTGAATAACTATTGATTAACATCCATGGAAATTTTTTTAATTTCAGGTATATCCAGTTTTCATACAGTTAGTTCATCCTATAAATAATCCCTGATGAGGCCTTTTTCATATGGTTAATATTTGTCTCTTAATGAATTTTATGATACTCAACAAAGTTAACATAGTAAATTAATATTCTTTTAATTAATAAACACAGCCTTGTGCAGCTGAATAGTATAGCTTAATTGTTAGTTATTTACTAGTTTTTAGTAGCTTGCTTTTCTATAGTTAAATTCTTAAAATGTTTTTTTAATAATAACTAGAAATTAGTGACAGTTCACTAATTATTAGATTAAAAGAGAACTGTGAATTTGCGTTGGGTGTCAATTATAGAAATCTGTAATTAAAATAAAACAAAAGATATTGTATATGTATATCGTAACTGTTCTATATTGTTAGTATATACCTAATTAGTAATGTTACTGTGCTGACTAGTCAATTTTCAGAGAAACTTTGATGATCCAATTTTTACTTTCATTTTTCTAATCCCACATAGGAACCATGTTCTTACGAAAAACAAAACTATTGTAGCAATTGTGTTCATGCTTATTAAACTCGTGAATCATGCTACATTTGCATATACAATTAAGCATAATTCAAGATACTGTATATGTTAATTATCCACGAATTAAAATTGCTCAACTGAAATAGGAAAATGGTAAAACAAACAATAAGAAATATTTATGCGAATCAATATTTTTTTGTAAAGCAAAATATAAACCGATTATTTTAATCAACAAACGGTTTGATATTCAATTTGTTATTCATCATTTTTCATCTTTTTTCGATATGTCTATTCTTCTTGATAATAAGTATCATAGTTTAAATACAAAAAGTACCATTTTTTCTTCTGTTTGATAGATAAAATCTTATCATTATATACATTATATACATTACATACCTCTAAAATTATATAGAGAAGTTTTGACACGTGTGTCAAATATATTTGCGACTTTAGTGTGTGTGATAAATAAATAATTTAAAATAACGAAAGAATAAGCAATTAGTATAATATATACGGTAACATTTTGCGAAATATAATTAGTTACACTTCTGTTACCTAAATTCTGCATAAGTGTGTTTCTTTTATTTTATGAAAATGAGGGTGAAGACTGTGCTAATTATCCTGTGTTTCATCATCGCGGTGTTTCCTAAGCATATTGGTAATTATAATAATACACGTCTATTAATTATGAAAGAGTGATTTTTGAACTTTCAGACAGATTTTATTTATTTTTTTCAATATTTACCAAATATTTCAGTTACTTTGATCGTAAACGAGATTTCAAGCGATTTTTAGGTATTTAAAAGAACTTCCAGGTAATGAAAAGAATTATAACATTTTTATGGAATTTATACAGATTTTCAAAGATTTAAAGGGTCTTCATCAGATCTCAAGAAATTTCAAAAGATTTTAAGGGATAACAAAAGTTTTAGGGTAGGATTTAAAATTATTGAAAAATATTTTTGAAGAATTTGTAGAAATTACATTGTAAAATCTTAGACAGAATCTCAATTTTTCATTGGAATTTAGAACATTTTAAGGAACTTCAAGAAGTTTAATCATATTTTAGGGATTTCAAGGAATTAAAAATTAATTTAAAATAAGTCAAGAAATTTTAAAAGGTTCCAAGTGATACCGAAGTATTTTTACGAATTCTGAAGCATATCAAGGGATTTTAATGGGATTGTGAAAAATGAAAGGATTTACACAGATTTTAAAGATTTGAATGAACTTTGAAGGAATTTCGTAGATCTTAACCCATTAAGTCGTGACTGGACACATTTTAAAGATTTTTTTCAACTGCTCTATTAACTATGAAATGGGTCATAGAAAAAATTAAGAATACCTATTTCCGACGCAAAATTGTCTGAGCTTTCGATTTCTGCAGTTATAATTTCGAAAAAAACGCATATTTGAAAAGATATATTTGTTTATTTAACAAAAAACACGAATTTTCGAATGAAAATAATTTTTATTTTGTAATTTTCGGATCGAAATCGTCGGTAGATTTTTTTGATTTGTGCATTAAAAGTGTCCATGCACTCTAAGCTTTAAAATTTAGTGGTAGGTTTTTTTAAAATTAAACATGACAGCATCCAATATGACGGCTTAAATTCAATTTTTTTTGATTTTACGATACTTTTTCCTGCATTAACAATTTTTTTTCAATTTTGATAAAAATTAGTATAGGGTTTTTTTTTGGGTCGCAGATTATGAATCTACCATCAGCTTTTCAAAATTCAAGATGGCGGATTTAACATGGCTGCCAAAAATTTCGGAAATGTTTCAATTTTTATAAGTTATTAGATTGTCAAAATTCAAAATGGTGGATACAATATAGCTTCCAAAAATTTTAAAAAATTGTTCAATTTTCATGAAGATATTCAAATGAAAAAAACACTTTATTTATAAGCAGATAAAACATTTATTTTCACGCCTAGCAATGAAATGAATAACATAAGTAAATTACATGAAACTATAACAGTAGAATCAAAACAAAAACGTTTAAATTTCAAAAAATGTGGTTCAAGAACACAGAAAATCTGTAAGATGTGCGATATATATTCATGCACATCCTGATTTTCAATTTATCATAAATAAGTTAGAATCTTATACTAAGTTTTTGGATTCTTGATGATAAAAGGTTTTATTATAAAAAAAATTAATAAATATAAAAAATTTTTGGAAAATTTGAAAAAATTTATAAAAAAAAGAAGATGTTTTCTTTATTGCGTTTACCTTCTCGTGGTGAAAGCCAGGCATCGGTACATAATATATGTCGGCTAAGAAACGCGACCCATAACCTCCCAATTCATAATTTCATGAAAATTGAAAATTTTTGGCGGCAATATTGGATCTACCATCTTGAATTTTTAACATCTGATAACAGATTCGTAATCAGCGACCCAAAAAAAACCCTATACGAATTTTAATAAAAATTTAACCATTTTTTGATATTTTTGGCAGCCATATTAGATCCGCCATATTGAATTTTGAAAATCTGATAGCAGGTTCTCAATCAGCGACCTAAAAAAACTATTTTGCACTAATTTTTTTCAAATATGAAAAAAAATTGTTAGTGCAGGAAAAGGTACCGTAAAAATAAAAAAAATGTAGAATTTAAGCCGCCATATTGGATGCCGCCATGTTTAATTTGAAAAACCTGCCGCTACATTTTGAAGGTGAGAGTGTATGGACACTTTTAATGCACAAATAACAAAAATCTATCAACGATTTCCATCCGAAAATTACAAATGAAATTTTTTTTTCATTCGACAATTCGGGTTTTTTGTTAAATAAACAAATATAAATGTACAAATATGCATTTTTTAAAAATCCTAACTGCATAAATCAAAAGTGCAGACAATTTTATACCGGAAATAGTTATTGTCGATTTTTTCTATAACCCATTTCATAGTTAATAGAGCAGTTGAAAAAAATCTTAAAAATGTGTTCAGTCACGACCTAATGGGAATGTCGTAGGATTTCAAACTATTTCATGAAATTTTCACTATTTTGACTAATTTTTAGAGATTTTAAGGAATTCTTACGGATTTCAAATAATTAGGAAGATTTTTAGCAATTTAAATGATTTTCAAATTTTCTAAATGGTTTTAAGATATTTTAAGAGATTTCAAAATTAGTCACGCCATTTCAAAGGATTTTAAAGAATATTGTTTCTCATACCAAACTATTTTCACGAATTTTACAGGATATCAGAAAATTTTAGGGAGATACTTTAGGGAGGATTAATATTGATTTTTAATGATTTTGAACGATTTTTAGAGATTTTAATAGGCGCGTAATGGGGTTGTAATGATTTTATCGGATTCCAAAGGATTTCAATACATTTTTTTAAATTCCTCAATACACCCTCGGATTTGAGAGGATTTTAAAATATTTAAAGGAATTTAAATGCTTTTCGAAATATTAAAAAGAATTTTTAACAATTTAAAAGAAGTCACGCGATTTCAAAAGATTTAAAAAGATTTCATGTTGTACCGAAGTATTTTCAAGAATTTTAACAGATACCAAGGGATCTTCGAGAGATTCTAAAAGATTTGCAAAAACTTTAAATGATTTTAAAGGATTTTAGATTTAGATTTTAGATTTTAGATTTTTTTTAGATATAAACGAACTTTAAAAATTTCACGGGATTTAAAAGATTTTCAAGATATTTCAAACGATTTTTGATATTCCAAAGGCTTTTCAAAAATGATAAAGGATTTGCAGAGATTTTGATTAATCTCCATGGTTTTCAGACAATTTTAATTGATTCGGAAAGATTGCCATCTATTCTAAATATTCCAATAAATTTTAAAAGGATTTTAATCATTTCAGGAGATCTCGTAATATTTGAAAAAATCTACACCTAATTCCAAGGATTTAAGCCAATTTTTTTTAGAGATTAGGATAATTCTGGTTGAATTAACCAGCAATTCTGATTAAAAAATCAGAATTCTGATTACCGCAACTAAAAAAGACAGTAAGGACATATTTAACCAGAATTCTTGTTCATTAAACTAGACATTTTTTTAGTGTATTTTTACATATTTCGAACAAGTTTAAGGAATTAAATTTTTTTTAATAATTCACAGGATTTCAAAGGATTGCAAAGATTTTCAGGGATTCCACGAGATTTCACGAAAGGTTTACTAAAACGAATAATGATCCAATTTGTATAATATTATGCTGCTGGTTTTGACTTAAAGTTTCCCATGTAAAATACATGGGGAAAAATTACTTTTTTGTGTTTTTGAAATAAGTTTTTTATAGAGTCTGGAAAAATGTGACGGAAAAGTATACAAGTTTGTAGAGATTTATCGAATAAAGAATTTCATGTATCATCTATCTGAAAACTACCCTTAAAACCAAAAATGTCAATTCTTCAAGAAATCGACTTTTTGGGTACTTTATTTTCTTCTTTTTTCTTACTTAAAATTTTTTATATTGGTCTAGTGGAATATTTAAAAACATTAGTTAATTATTATTATTATTATTATTATTACACCATTAAGCCGTTTCCCTTTCGGGGTAGGCGTGACTCACTCGGTAGGGAGGGGAGTAGCGTGAGGAAATTAATTTTCAGTTATTTAAAAAACTGAAAAATAAATTCTTATTTATTTTCAAAAACCTCTAATTTGCCTAAACAATAATTTTCCCGAAAAATTTGACAATTTTTCTGAATTGTTTCAACAATTGTTACTCCTAACAGGAACATGTAATATTTGAATAAGTTTTGAAAAGTATTCGAAAAATATTTTTCCTAAGAGACATTTTCGACACTTTCGAGTATATCTATTTTAAAATTAATATTAAAATATATTAAATTTAAAGTATAAATTAAAAGTAATGGAAACAATTTAAAATTTTAATTTTTACGAACAGCATTAAAATATAAATATAAATTAAATTAAATTTAAAATAATGATTAAATTAGCCAATAAAAATTGTGATGGCCTTGTAATTAGCAGAGTTTTTTTTAAATCTTAAAATCGTAATGTATAATGTATATGTTAATAAACTTCTAGGTCGAAGAATAAAAAAAAACATTTTGTAGACAAATAGAATTTGTTTACATGATTAAAGAATAATTCGCCATATTGTTAAATATTCCGCTAAACAATTACAAATTTTATAAATAAAATTGTTTAATTATTTTAACAAATGGAATTTGTTAAGACAATGATAAATTATTCAAAAAATGTTGATAAATATCTCACAAAAGAAATATTAATAATCTTTAAAAATCTTTAAACAAATGCCTTTTGTTTAAATAAATGAAAATTAATGAACCAATGCTACTAATGAATCCACTAGACCAATAGTAATAATTTTTAAAGGAAAAAAACGAATTTTAGAAAAAAAATTATTTAATCAACTTCCAATTGTTTAAATGATTGAAAAATAATTAACCAATGTTGATAAATATTCCTCTAAACCAATATGAATAATTTTTCCGAAAAATTTGACAATTTTTCTGAATTGTTTCAACAATGTAATATTGGAATAAGGTTTGAAAAGTATTCGAAAAATATTTTTCCTAAGAGACAGGTTCGTTACTTTCGAGTATATATGTTTCAAAATTTAAATTAAAACTTTAATTTTTTCAAAAATTGACAATTTTAATCTAAAATGTTTAATAGTATCATTAAAATATAAATATAAATTAAATTAAATTTAAAATAATGATTAAATTAGCCA
>JAAAKG020207643.1:0-22879 GCA_010014905.2 Druon quercuslanigerum | reverse complement strand
ATATTTTCTTTCGATAATATCAAATTTTCAGAACTGCCTGTGATTTTATTAAAAACCGCCCAAGCCACCTTAAGTGGAAGTTTACCCTAAGTCTTATTTTTAATTACACTGTCATAATTAACCCTGTCATAATTACCCTGTCATCTTAATTAACAAATATTCAAGTAAAATATAATATCTTCGTTCAAACCTGAAAAAAATTCCGCAAAAGGTGGTTTATGTAGGAAAAAATTTAATTAAACGACCAGATGACACAATTACAAATTCGAGTTTTCTAAAATCGTCTCGGTTACTCTAAAAATAATTGATTAATAATGCTACGGCAGACACTTTTTTTCAAAAAATACAGTGGGATTTTAAATATCTCTCCCTTTTATAGCCGTTTTTCCGTTATTTCCCCACCACCGCACCGCCAGACCCAAACCCGGCGCAATAGAAGAGTTTCACTATAATAAGAGATATAATGTTTACGTAGTAACAAAAAAAGCTATTAACTAATTTGTTTTTCATTCCAAATTTTTACTTCATCACACTAACTCGGTTATTACACTTATCCCTGCTGACCCAATAAAAACTTCTACATATTTTAAAATATTTTTTTTCCTTGTGCAATGACTAAAAATTGAATCAAGGGAAGTTCTTACAAATAAGTTTAAACACTCTCTTAATCTATAAAAAGTCCCCATTTCAATTTTTCGCGGAAAATTAAAGCATTTGTGGTTTGGTGGAACAGGGAAGATGTTTGAATAGATGTTTCTATATATTAAACAATTTGTTTAAGAAATGAGGTATTCAAGTTTGAAACAAAGTTTACTAGGATTTTTACCATTTTAGGCAGTATTTAAAAAATATATCATCTTACTGCTATTATTTTTGAGTATCGTTTCCTTCAATATATGAGTCGATAAATTTATTCCTGAATATATGGCCTTAACACGAATAAAAGTTGTCTGCCGAGATCCCGACAGGCGCCTTCCTTTATTGGTCGAAAAACATGGGTCATAAGAATTTTTGTTATCAGATCTTTATTTTTCTTCGCCTTGATAGTATAATCCTTGAGAGAGGATGGGAAGGAGCTACTCAGGAAAATATTTCTCATTCATCATTCATGCGTTTCTTTTCTATCCAGTATGTATGGATTATGTTGATTTAGTTTCACTTCCATTCCTAGCGAGTCAGTAGAAGCATATCGAAAATTTTGCGAATGATAGGATTCTATTTTAAATTCAAGTTTCATCATTTTTCTGGAGTGAAGCAAATATCACATTTTTATTTATTATTAAATGTTTCACAGTAAACCGAAGAGATAATTTTTATTCGAATGTGATTTAACAAATTATTAAACAAATATTAACTCATTTTAATGTTTAGTTGTCAATTTTTGGCTACACTTTCCTCTAAACTGATAGAATTTCAAAACTTTCAGATGGTAAACGTTGAAGTTGATAGGTTTTCAACTTTCCATTCAAAAATCACCCTCCTGTCTGACTGTAGCGTTCTCTCTCCACTTGGAAAATTGTCACAATTTGAGGGACAAGTACAGCGCAAGCAGCCCAAGTGGAAAAGGCCTGTGATGGTCAGACGCAGGGTGAACTTCAGTAGAAAAATTGGTTTTCTGTCGGCGAGGCAAAGTCCTCCTTTTTTCGAATAATTTATCTTTTTTCTATCTCGTCTTGGTTTCTGTACCTTATTTATATTTAAGATATAATATAATATAATATAATATGATAGGGTCGCCATAAAAAAACACTTTTACTTTTCGTAGTAACGAAAGCCCAATAACGGTAGTCCATGACATTGTAAAAGACTGATTTTTTAAAAAGATTTCATAACAATATTTAGAGATATCCCATCGTCTTTGAATTTTCATACTGCAAAAACTTACAATTTCTATAAGTGAACAGTAACAAGAAGAGTTTATTTAGATTTATTTTCAATGCAGCAGGTTTAATTATATTTCTCTTAATCTGTCTTTTCAAAAGATGACATAGCCTTTGGGGAAAATATTTGCCATATTTCAGTATCAAATATATATTGTTTAAAAACTACATGTTAAAAGATGAAATTAAAATCTGATTAACTTGGTGGTTAAAATCGTAAATAAAAAAGTTGATTTTGTCCTTGTTATTTCCATAAGAACTTAAAAAACAATGGTCCTCCTCTAAGTGTTGTTTGAATTTTTTTTAATCTACCTTCTGCAATACCATGAATTACCGTTCTTTTCCCTTCAGCCCTAAGAAAGCCAAAACTTTTTTTTATGGTGACCCTGCCGCTCTTATGCCGCCATTTACTGGAGTCTCACGTGTACTCACAGTTTCCTATGGCAATTATGAAATGGACCTTAGGGCTTAAAAAAGTTGCATTAGTAGCATAGAACTAAAATAAACTGGCATGGAATTTCTAAAAAAGTTCAACAAGTTGCATACAAAATTTAAAGTTAATGAAAAAAATCAGTATCACACACTGAATAACGAAAATAATGCCTTTATTTGTTTTGAAATACAGATTAACTAATTCTCATTGATTTTCAAATATTCTTCGCATAATCAAAATAAACTTTAAAGTCAAAGTAATTTTTTGATAATAGTAATTCAACTTAAGGGATTCTGAAAATGAAAAAAAAAGTTTAAAGATTTTTTTTTGAATGGTTCAACTTGTAAACTATTATTTAATTAATAATATCATAATTTTATTCAGACTTCACAGTCAAAAATGCTCTAGAAACGAGGGAAAAAGAATGATTTTTTACGAAAATAGATGAACAAATTCTTTAAAATAAAATTACTATAGATACAATAATAAATTCTATATGAAAAGCTTTTAATATCTAAAATTTCGACTTGAAATATATTGCATTTTTAACAAAGTAGTAGAGTTTTCAATCAAACGAGACGATTTTTTAACAAAAGACATAACTTTTCAAGTTAAAAGGTCAAATCATTTATAAAACAATTGACTTTTAAACCAGACAGATGCAATTAAAACTAAATAGATGAGAATTTTGGGCTCAAAAGAGACAATATTTTAATATAGTAATTTAGGTTTTAGCCAAAAAGTTTATTTTTCAACTGAAATAGACGAGTTTTTAACTCAAAAAACGAATTTTTTTAAGACAGTTGAAGTAACAACCTGAAAAATTAAATTTTTAGCAAAACAATTAATTTTCACCCAAAAAAGATGATTTCTTAATAAAAAGGAAGTTCTTTCTACCATGAAGAATGAATTTTCAAATAATAAGGACGTATTTTTAATCCAAAAAGACGAAAGCTCAATAAAGTAGTGAAATTTTTTACCAAAACATATTACTTTTAAACCAAATAATTACACTTTAAACCAGATGGTCGAATTTTTAAATAAAAGGGATTAAAAGTTAACGAAAACTACTGCGTTTTAAAAAAAGCTTTGAATATTCAAGACTCAAAAAGTTAATAATTTACTTAGAAAGATGAATTGTCATCAAAATAGTTGAATTTTTAACAAAAAAGAATTAACGTTTAAGCAGAAGCAGTTGCATTTTTTCATTTACGGATTTTCTTGGTGCCATGGTGTCACTGAGAACGGCATGGCTTGGTACATTCATTTAAGCCGAAAGAGTTGAAGAAGGGTGCTTTTAAAAAAAGTAATTCCCGAGGTCTATCAACAAACATCATCCATCTCTCCATGCTTCTTGCCTTCTCCCTTTTTCTCTTCTAGCCTCCTGCCGTCGCTCCAAGCCGACAGTGGCGTAGGCATCAGTGAATCTACCCCTAATTCCAGTGTATCGCTTGAAAAATAAAAAATAAAAGTTTAGTAATAGTTTGTAATCACGCATAGAAAGAAAGATATGAGAGACAACACTTTGTATGATAAAGTTAAAAATATAACGATATGACGTAATCTTAAAAAATGTATCTCCAAACTACACTATAAATACAAAAAGAAATATATGAGATGTCTGCGGCGCAACGCGGTATTCGGTCCAATTCCGTAAAAAAATCGGCGGCACTGTGACTATCTCAAAACTTTTGTGAGAACTTGATTTATATGCATAAAAAATAATACAAAAGATGGTAGATTAACTCGATTCGCAACGATCTATAAAATTCGATGTTAGCAGAAACATTTCCTGAATCTGCAAGTTAGGCGTATTTTTGTTATATGAAGATAAAAATAAACGACCCCGTACTAAATCCACGAAAAGACATTTTTGTTACATTTACTGCGGATACTTCAAATATAAAATCGAGACGACAAGTACCCGAGCGGAAATTTCCCCATCTTTCCCTATTTGAAGTTGGGATCCGATGAGGTCCTAATCATAATATCTAGTCTAGAAAAAACCAGTTGGGTCCCCTACCGAAATACCTAGTCCAGAAAAAACTGGTTGAGCCCCTATCAGAATATCTAGCCTAGAAAAAACTGATTGGTGCCCTGTCAGATACTAGTGAAGAATTTCGTGCCTCGTACAGGTATGGCTAATCTATCTCTGTACTCGTTTTTTAACAAAAAATTCCATCCTTATGAAAAACTGTAAATGTTCAGAAAAATTACATTTCCTGTCAATGCAAAAAGTTGTAAAGTAGTCTACAACGGGAAAAAACGAAATATTACACGAAGAATATTTTCAATCGATTAAAATTATTTATTTAAAAATTATTTAATTGATATTCCTGTTAACAGTTCGTGTATTTTACATATAAATAAAGTCGTATAATAAAAAATAATTAATTATTGGTTAAGACTGCCGACTGCTAGGTGATAGATTTAGGTACAGATGTGGGTGTTCGATACTCCGTAGCGTTAGAAATTTTATTTGTAATATAATGTTTATTTATTAATGTTTATTTTTTAGATACATTTTTTGTCATATAAATTAAATATTCAACTCAATTAAATATTCAACAGGTAAAAGCGAGGGTCTAGACCGGGCCCTACTAATCTTTGGGTGATTAAATGGCGCTCTCGTTATGGCCTGCTCAGAAGTTCTAGCTAGAACCTGCCTAAAACAGCGTTACAGAATTGGTCAGGCCCTCTCCAGTTTTTCCTGACGAGCGCCCAATTAGAAATAGGGAAATGTATCCACGGCCCTACTAAACCCCGATCAGAATTTCTACATGGGCAATTATTTTCTTTATAAATTTATTGCATTTATTAGTTAAGCTGACATGAATGTCGCTGTTACGCCGCCGTCATCACATTCTTTGGAGAACAATCGCTTGACACAAGGTCAAACTCTTAAAGGATTTGCATTTTTTTCATTAATGACCATAAGTCTTTCATGTATAACGATTAACTAAGAATATTTCACTTTGACTAGAGAAAAATTTATTATTCAACAACAACAAATTTGACTTCTTTTCTAACTTTTTAGTGTTACCGTTTATTTTCGGACTTTCAAATTCATTAAAACAGGTCATAAATCAATGCAGTATGTAGCAAGAAACTTTTCCATCTGGTTATAATAAACAAATTTTTTTTATAATGTTATAAATAAGCCATAATGAGCAAAAGTAATTTCTTCGTGATTCCCAGTGAGTAGCTATTTTAAATCTATAAATTTGATATGAAATTTAACAGATATTGATGTGCGATCATACAACAGGACCCCTTGGTAATTGGTTCCGGTAGAATATAATATATTAGGGTATGTAAAAAAATTTTTTTTAAAAATTGAATGTGCCTAGTAGGTTTATTGTACCGTATGCAATATTTGTACCTCTTGTACTATTTTAATCCATTAAAAAGAAGCGATATGATTTAGAGTTCTGTCTTTTTTATTGGTTTGCTGTATGAATTTCTTGAGAAAGCTTGTATGAATAAAAAAATTACATTTTTGGAGAAAAGACACAAGGTACGGTAAATTTTCATTTCAAACTTTTTTTTTCTCACGAGACACGCGATGAAAATGTGTTCATTAATGCCGTTAATAAATTAAAGAGAATTATTCACCATCACTAAATTTCAGTTGTCGATTGTTTGACCTTTATTTAAAAAAGTACGATGCAACAATGTAGGAGATCTACAAAGACCGAGCGCATAGCGCAAGGTAAGTACATTATCGAGCGCGAAGCGTGATATCCAACAGGTGCGTTCTCTAGGTGCGCTCAAACTTGTGAGATACGCGCGGAGCGCGCAAGGAGAATGTTCCTGGTCAGCTGGCAGATTTTTAAAATGAAGCTATCTTATTTTTAATTTCTTTATATTATTGAGATACACAAAAATGAAAATAATTATTGCAAGGTACTATGTAACTATTAAGCCTGTTGGAATGGAGTGCACAAAAATGTCGAAATCTATGAAACACGTCAAAACTTATGAAAGGCCGATGATAATTCGGTCTTGAGTTTTTAAAAATGCACTTTGAAAAGTTTCTATAGGAAAAGTATAACAAGTGATAAAAGGATGCTCGTCTGCCCTTCGGAGGGCGTCTTAGATTCTGAGAATGCGAGTAATATTAGTGTTCTAAAAAGCGAGAATAGGTTGTACAATACTTGCCTTATTTACACGATTCTACGTAATACACCATTTCCATATGTGTTTTGCCCGTTACAACACAACAAGATATGTAAATAATTAAACAAATAATTTTTGTTTTGATTCGAAAATTATTATCCATTATTATCAGCGAGTTCACAGCGCCATCCTTTTATCAATTTCCGCACTTTTCCTATCCCGAGACCAAGTAAGATATTTCAATACACATTCACAAAAACAAAAATACAAGTTGCAGTTTTTGTTCTAATTTAAAATTCCCGCCAAGACCGATGCGATTTTTACCGACCGTGCATTTTCGTTAGTACGATAAAGTACGGCTGAGCTATCAGCGCCAACAGCTATTAGTAGACTTTCTGCTCATTTCATTTTGCATTTGCATTTAGAAAAAGCAAGAATAATTAATTAAAATTTCAAGATGCACTTTGAAAGCATCAGTTCGAATTTTATATGTCTATTATTTTTCTTGCTAATATTTTCTATTTTATTATTTGTGGGGTTTAAAAAATGTTTTGTTGTTAAAATTATATTTGTAGATAATAAATTAAATTAGTAATATTTAAGTCCTCGCAAAGACAAAAATGTGCAACACAGAAGATCAGAAGAATTGATAAAAATTATATATTTTATGGTAACAATATGAATATAATATTATTAACACTTCGTGATCCATGTGGGACTTTTAAGGCACAGTGCCTTTTTGTATTTCAAATATTTAGAAAATGGAGAGAGGGCAGGTCATCGATCGACACCTTAAAAAATTTTGAGGGTCCATGGGTCCAGCTGCCTGAAAGGCGTCAGAGTCAGTTAGATTGTGTTCCTGGCAACGAGGAGAAATGAACGTTGTGCCATAAAAGTCCCAACTAGACCACGGCGTTTAGTGTTTTGGCCAGTCTTGAAATCTCATTTTATTGAGTTTTATCCTTCTTCTTTCGTATTTTTATATGCACAAAATACAGGAATTGTATTATTAGATCCATATTTTGCATTATAAAATTTTCAAAATGAAAAAAAACTTGTTTTTATTAGTAAGTTTGCTTGTCTGAGCCTCTCTGAAATACGTAATGTTACAGTCACTATAATAATTATACTTTTTTTAGTTACGACTATGGAGACATATTTTATTTAAAGTCCTATCTGAGTACTATAAACGTGTAGAGAGCTTTTTCATAAAATTAATTTAAAAAAAAAATATGGACTTTTTTTAATTTTCCCATCTTTCCAAACATGTTTTTGGATAATAGATTGTTTACAAAATGTAAAAGTGCAAATAGCAAAATAGTTACTCGCAGTTTATTCTATAGACTCAGGAGAATAACTGTACATTTTGACAGATTTTACAATTAAAAATAACATTGAGAAAAACCTCATAGACTTAAAAGTCCCACCTGGACCACAGCATTAGGGAAATTCACCTGGACCACGAAGTGTTAAGAATATAAAACTATAGTTTATATTGCATAGTGAAAAATCCGTAGGTCTTTAAACTCTAAAAAATTACAAGTTTTGTAGGAACTATGAGGAATACATGAAATTTGTCTAAGTTTCTGTCATAACCCGACTTTTGCAACCAGGAGCTATACATTTACGACCTATCACTTATTTTCATTTACGACTTATCATTTTTTCATCATTTTTCAAACCTCTCCTCCGAATGTCAATACAAAAGTCAGACCACATCGATGGGTTCTACGAAGAATAGGCTATCGTTTCGTTACCATTAAGAATTAGGCTAACTTCATTTAGCTAAGTTTTCAAAAGGAATAAATAACCCATTATTTTTCGAAACATTTCCTACGATTTCAAAACTCCAGTATTTTGTATTACAGTTTGTAATGTAATTTAGGCTCCTATAACTTTCAAAACAAGAAATTATAAAAGATTCTATTTCTTATAACACTTCTACGTGTTTACTAAATTTCGTACAAAATGAAGTTAGCCTAATTCTTAACGGTAACTAAGAGCTATCCTATTCTTTGTAGAACCCATCGACATGACCAGAGCATCGCCTGTTGGATTAGTATCACCATCGTTTCCCCTTTAAATTTTAAGAGGACAGAAACGTGGGGGCGATGCATGGGACTGATTAAAACAAAACAAAATTGAATGAAAGTAAAATGGATAAAAAATGCCGGCAGCAGGAATGGAGCCCGGTTTTTCCGGTTACAAACTCGGAGCTCTACCGCCTGATCAAGCCGGGATTATTTAACATATTTTCGGTAATGAGCAGTCTTAAATTACTGGGAGGAGTATGAATTTTTAAAAAACTTATAAGAGTGTAGGTTCGCCTTCTTCGAGAAACCATGGAAAAATCTGTCCGCTGCGCCACTGACTCAGCCTTCCTGTTTCCCTGCACCTACACTTCTACCCTCCAACATTTCAGCCTTCCACATTGCTGGAACACACAGACGCCGAGAACAGTGAGCTCCCCCACAATCTAGGAAAGCTCTGCGCGATCGGCGCCGGCGTCACACGCATGAAAGCTTTCATCCCGAAGGATGCCGGACAAAGCCGAAGCTTTCCGAAGTGGCGCTACTGGACTCGGTTTTCGACTGACGACGACATGTCTGCAGAACCAGCCTCCGTCGCGAAGCTCACCGCCGAAATTTTCCTAGTCGGTTCATCAGGCGCCTGCACCTGATGACATCCGGTCGGTGATGTGACTCCGCGAAGGCACCTACTTGCTGCTGTGATTATTCGCGCGCGTCGTTGTCGACCGTGAAGTGTGGTGTGCTGTTGTGTACTCTCGATCTCGCAACCCCTTTTCACCTTTTTCCCCATTGCATCTTCCCTATTCTTGTCCCTTGACCCTTTTCGAGGCAAGACATCATGGCAGGCAAGAGTGTTTAAAGTTTAGTTACAAGACTGACTCTGGAGTCCGGGAAGCTCGGAGGCCCGATGGCCTGATTCGCCTTTTCATGAAGCTCAACTGCCCTGACTCGTTGAGTGAGTATTATTACTAGTCGGGGGTCGGGAAGAGGGGAAAGAAGAATGAAAAGTATGGCACGTTATCGAGAACTCGAGATGAGAGTGCGGATATGAAAAACACCACTGGAAAAGTGATGCTCTTTAATCTGAAACAGTCAAGTGTCTGCGATTCTGGATATGCAAATAAAAGAGAAAAATCCTTGTAATTGGGGTGGGGCGAAATTTTATTTTTTTCGATTAAGTGAAAAATAGTATTTTTCTACATATAAAATTAAGTAACTGTGATTATCGACTAAGGGTTTTTAGTTAGTATTTCTCTTAACTTATTGCTTTAGAAATTCATTTATTTTATGTATCAACTGATGAATTAAACAAAACTCTTGATTGTAAGAAAAGCTTGTGGTACATCAAAACTAAATGATTCTTCCAAAGTAAACAAAGCCAAAAAATCGTCAAAGTGGGGTTTTTTTATTTGTAGTTTCTAGAGATCGTTCGTAACGTAATAATATTACATAAAAACATTTAAAAACCTAAACGCTGAATTCTTGTTTCATGACAACTTAAAAAAATTATAATTTTTGACATCTGGCATAATACTCCTAAATTAGTTGCCTTAAAAAATCTTTTTGCAGCAAACTTCATCTAATCTTGCAGACAAATATTATAATAATTATGTTTGTGTAAAAAGATCTTCCTGTGGCTCGAAACAAAACAGGCAAGAGGACAATACTTTTGTTTCAAGGCAACTTTTTCTCCGAGTGCATAATTAGTGCTTCCCTTAGTCACTTTTAATTTTATGTAAAGAAATATAATAATTAAACTAAATAATAAAAAAATTTTCTGCAAAAATATCATTAAAATTAACAAAAACGTGTGAATCATTGTCACGCTAGATGAGAAATTAATGACCACGCCATTTTCAAATTTAAAGCTTTGAAAAGCAACCTTTCGAGAAAGTCGCATTTGAGCTTTATGTGCCTTTATATTTTGAAATACATATGCATGACTAAAATGTAGAGTATAAGGAAACATGATAAATAGAAGTTATGTAGAAAATTTTAACATTCCTACTCGTAGACCGATACATTTAACATATTAAGATTAAGTTGTCTTAATAAAAAAGGACTTTAAAAGGGTCAGAATATTCCACACATATATAGCTTCTTATCCGTCGGAATTTTCTAATCCTTAAATAATATTAGCGCGATTATTGTCCTTTTTTCTTATCTATTTTTAAAAATAACAATTTAGATTAGAAGTACCCATTGTGACCACCTTAATCCCATTAGTAGCCTTTCATATAATATTTTCATATTCTTACTACTGAATTGTATGTATTGCAATGAAAAATTCGAAATTATTTAAAAATACGTACTTTTTAAGGTAAATTTAATTAGGCACTTTATTTATAGGTTATAATAATATATGGGGATATACGAGAAAGTTGTTACTAATGGTTCACTGCACGGAAAAAAGTGAATGGCTCAATTTACCATTTTATCATGCATCTTTTAAACTCTGAACTCATTTTACTTGAAATTTAGTACATTTTACCATTTTACATTGCAGCATGTGCAAGGAATATAGTAAATGCGGATATTTTCACTTCTGATATTTAATAAGTTCCAGGAAAAATGCTTTCAGATTTCAAATGATGCATGCCAAAATGGCAGTTTTAGCCATTCACTTTTTTCCACTGAAATATTTTACAATATTTTTCAATCCCTACTCTCTAAATTAGAATCAGCGGATGTTCGCTGATTTTTAGCTATAAGTGTACCACTGATTCAATTAGTGTATATACGCTGATGATAAATCAGTGGGATTTGCCCGTCAGAGGGCGTAACATCCACTAATTCATCAGCCTATATACATTGATTGAATCAATGTTATACTCATAGATGAGAATCAGAGAGTTTTAGCTGATTCAGATGTAGATAGTAGAAATCCTTTGAAGTTCCTTGAAATGTTTAGAAATCACTTGAAATTCTGTGAAAGTTCTCGAAATTTCGAGAAATAACTTAGATTCTTGTAAAATCCCTTAAAATATTTTACAATACTGCGGCAATCCTTAAAATCTTAAAAAATACTCTTGAGTCCTAAGAAACCTCTTTAATCTCTTTTGAAACCGCTAGAAACATTTACATGTGTTGTAATATCTTATAAAATATTTAAAAACGCATTGAAACCTTTGAAAAATCGCTAAAATCTCTCTATATTCCTTGTGTTTTCCAAAATTATTTTAAATTCATGAAAATCTTGGAAAATCGCTTAAAATCCTTTCATTAGCCATCAAATCTGAAAAGACTCTTGAAAATCCTTTCCACAATTCTTGAATCACTTGAAATCCTTAGAAAATCTGTTAAATTCCTTGAAATTCTTTCAATTTATTAGCAATCGTTTTGGAAGATCTATCAATTATTTTAAAATATTTTGTAATACAATTATTGGCATGATCTCTGAAAATTCTTCGAAATCGCTTAAAATCTTTCTGAATCTCTTAAAATCCCATAACATTCTTGTAATTTCTTAAATTGATTTGAGATTCCTTGAAACCCTTTAAATTACCCCGAAACCTTTTGAAATATTTTAGAGTCACTTGAAGTAATAAAAAATAATAAAAAAGTGCTTTTCTCTTATAAAATTAGATAATGTAAGATCTGCAGAGGTGAGTAGGGTAAAATGGGGTACCTTCACTGTTTGCCCTAACAATTTTTTTATAAGCAAAACAAAAATCGGTTGTGTAGTTTTTTAGAAAGAATTGTATGTCCAAAAAAGAAATATCAAGAATAGGTATGTTTGATAAATTTTTTGTTAGGGCACAATTAGTTTGATAAAAGTATTGATGTTCGGTATAATGAAAATATGTCGGATAAAATGGAGTACCCTCAAGAACTAGGCAAAAAGTACACTGTTATAAACATTATTTTTCACTCTTTCTATTTTGTCATTTTCCTGATAACTTTATTTTGCCTTTTAGCTTTTTTTCACCTATTTTCTTCTTCCAATTTCTTTTTTTCTTCTGCCATATCACTTTCGGACGAACTCTGCCTTTTTGACATTCTGGGTCGTTTCTATGGTCATTTCTATGGTCAGCGAATTTTTATGCGAATAGCAAATTCTGCGAGCACTTTACAAAATTCATAATACTTTGCGAACCTTCAAACTGAATGCCGATTCAACTTATGCAAAAACATTTTCCCAAGTTTGCATACTTCAAAAGTATCTAAACTTCAGTCAATTTCAGAAATTTTCTGATTCTGCTAATTTTTTAAACCATAATTGATGGTTTTTGAAGAATTTTTCATATTCGGAGATTTGCAAACTGCTAATATCAAGTTTATTTTATTTTGTAAAATGAGATCTGGTTTTAATTTAAATAGACAGTTAAATAATCCCAGCTTTACCCAACTAGCGCCTCACTTACTAAATAATAAATAATTAACCAACAACATTACCTAATGGAGCCTGTGTTTACTCAATTTGCGTGTAATAGAATACAGAGCCTTGTGCAATACTGACTTTTTTGCTTATTGTGACAATCAATCAACGCCAGTACGATATTTGAGGCAGACATATTAAAACTTCCCAAGCGCAAAAAACTATTGAGTGTTCTACTTTGCGATTTAATACTCAATTGCATCCAACTTTTTTTAGATTTTATCTCATCGACCAAGGCAACAAGTTATTACAGTATAAGTAGTAGTTTAAGGCAACAAGTTTTCCCACAAAATCAAGAAGTACCCCGTTTTACCCTATTTGCAAGAACAATGAAATATTTCGCCATCATAAGGATTACAAATTAAATAGCAGATGTTGTAAATGAATTGCAATTTGACATTAGCTTTCCTTTTTAAATTTCAAATGTGATAAATAAAGAAATTTTAAGTCATTCAAAAGCCAATCAAATTTTCGACAATAATGAGGACCAGATTGTCGAGATATTTCTGAACACCACCTTTTTCTTAATAGATTGTAAATAATTTAAATTAATTTTTTTAATGCTTCCAAACTATAATTCATTCAAGAAAAATGTTGAACCTGAAAAGAGTGAAGTGAAAGACGTACATAAGGGCGTATCGAAAAAATAGTTGTTTGCGCGAAGTTCTAATAGCAATGAAAACTTTCTTTTGGGAGTAAAAAACACTACCCTAAACTTTCATGAAAAAAATTCCTTTTGTCTTCGCATCGTAAATATAGCTAAAAATCACAAAGAACGAAGCACCTCTTTAAATTTGAATAGGAAACAAATTATTTGGAGTTTAAGTTATCAATAAAAATAGTTCAAAGCAAGTTGATTTATACCTGTATAGCGATAATTCCATTAAAATATTTTTTACCCTCCCTAATTGACTTTGAAGTTTCAAAAAATCGTAAAAAGTCGACTTTTTCGCTGTTTTCTTAGATTCATCCTAAATTTCTCGACTATTTGGCCATATAATGTGTAATATACGTTAATAAGAATCAGTTAATCACGTGAATCAGTATACGTGTCCCATTGTGGTTCGAAATTAAGTGTCAACCATCTATTAAGGATGCACCGAAACATATCTGGAAAAGCATTTCTTTGAGTGCGTACCTGAAGAAAGATCTGGCTGAAGCCATTGAAAAAGTAATACAAAATATTGCTTACTTTGCTCACATAGAAAATCTTCTTCTCGCCATGCTATGTGACGAAAGGCAGAAAATCTTCAAGATCGCAGTGTCTCGAATAATTTCTGTGAGATAATCAACTGGGAAACCAAAATTAAAAAAATTCGATGTTCCTTTGTTAAATTTTGACGCAAAAGACTACACGGAAATCATCGACTAGGGGAAGTGCAAATCTTCGGAGCCGCCATTAACTAAATCGATGACAATTTAAAATCTCACCGATTTCACAACGAAGGACATAACTCATCTCATTTCCAAAAACATTTTTCATCTTCCATGCCATACTCAAGCAGTGTACAGGTGAATGAAAGAAGTCACATGCGCATCTCGGCAAGCTTACTCCTCTGACGTTAGAGAAGGAATGATTCGATCAAGATTCGATAGTCAGAAAAGCTTGCCCATTTTTGAAACGAAAAATGATTTTGTTTCGAAATTAAAATAGGACGAAAAAATTAAAACTAATGTCAGAAATTAACATAAAAATAGGTTATTGGTAATACTTTGTTAATTTAATGACATTATATAACAAACCAATATATGTTCCGACTATTCCGTTATTTGATTTTATTCAGCATAGTATATTTTAAGAAATATATAATACTCGCATGTAGATCACATGTTTGATAAGTCATATCACTTTTTAAAAATAACGAAAAATTGAATTCTGAGTTTATTTTACTTTTCTACTTTATTGTGGCCCGATAAAAATTATTTGAATTACCTCCTCGCTTTGAAAGTGTAAATCTAGGTACACTCGAAAATATTTTTACCTTATTTAGACATCGAAACTAAATTTTGTTGTGAAAAAGAGCAATATATCTTTTTTAGATATTTTCTTGTAATCAAAAATCAATAAAGATGATTTTAATATCGACATTCTGCATACATTATCAGTGTTATATATTGAAAATAAATTCTTCTTAACGTATATCAGACATTTCATGATCAAATAGTCGAAAAAATTACCGTAACTCTAAGAAAATAGCGAAAAAGTAATTTTTCGATATTTTGAAAGTTCAAAGTCACTTAGGTAAGGTAAAAAATATTTTAATCATTTTTTGCTATGTAGGTACAAATTCACTTGCTCCGAACTAATTTTTCTGATAATTTATATACCAAAAATTAATTTTAATGTCAAATAAAGAGCAATATATCACTTTTAAATATTTTCTTGTAATTCAAAGTCAATAAAAATTATTTTAATGTCAACATTCCTAATATATTATTGTTGCAACATATCGCATATACATTCTAATTAACGTATATCACACATTATATGGTCACTTTTTTTTATTTTTTGAAACCTTAAAGTCAATTAGGGAGGGTAACAAATATTTGAATGGAATTATTTCTATACAGGTAAAAATCGACTTGCTTTGATATATTTTTATTGATACTTTAGATCTCAAAAAAAAAATTTTGCTGTTCAAATTTGAAGAGGTACTTCGTTTTGGGCGATTTTTAGCTATATCTAAAACGCTGAGACAGAAGGAATTTCTTTAAATTAAATTTTAAGGGAGTGTTTTTGACTCCCAAAAGAAAGTTTTCATTTCTGTTAGAACCTCGCGCAAAGAAATTTTTTTCGATACGCCCTAATGTACATTAAAACAAGTTTTCGGAACGACTAGATGCAACCTAAGCTAATATATAATTATATATTTTAAAAACAATCCTAAATTAAAATTAAATAAAAAAATGCAAATAAAATTCAATAAAATCTTTATGAATAAAAATAGTGAGCCTTTTAACAACGGTATAAGTATACAATGGACATCTCGTCTAAGTAATTTTGACTGATTCATTTTTATTAGCTGTAGACTGATCGTTGACCAGATTTTTCCATTTTTATTAGCTTTATTTACACTCCAAATAAACTTCCCATAATTCCCCTTCGATCCTAGGTCTACGTTTGGGAGGGTGATTTACGAAAAATCGTTTCTTTTCGCATCGAGGCGTGTCCTAATTTTCTTGGATTTCAACATAAAATATATTTTCTCGTTATTTCAGATTTTGAAAAATTAAAAATTGTCTTTTAGACTGTAATGATTCTGAATTAAATTATACGAAAAATTTGAATAAAAAACTTACATCTACAAAAAAAATCAAACGCTATTAATATAATTTAATCTTCAATAGTTTAATCTGAGAAAGACTGCACATTATCCTTCCATGGAAAAATATAATTAATTATACTTTCAACAGTTGAATTATTATATTGATGGTATAATTTAAAAGAGAAAAGACTTCTCCATCCGAAATTGTAGAACATACCAAAACTATTTATTTAAACATTTTTATTGCTGAGAAAACTTTCTTTCTTATTGCTTTCTACGAAAAATTTTTAATTGCCTAATTTTGAATGAATGATAGCTTATTTTCTAAGCAAAGAATTCTTTACAACTTGAAATCATGCGGTTAGAAGAAAAAAGTTACGTGAAAAGTAAAATTTAAAAATTTAATAATTTTTGTCTGTTTTAAAGGTTTTAATGAAAAATAATAATTGTCCTTTTAAGCTTTAGAAATTCCGAAATTTTTTACCAACAACAATAATTTTGTAATTCTTCGAAGTATAAATTATTATTTTTTCAAACATATTTATTTTTTCACTGCGATAATACCTTAAGTAATACTAATAACATACTGTAAGGACAAATTTCATCTTGGTAAACAAGGATTTTTAATTATTAAAAGAATAAACGTCATTGATATGAACATCTTTAGTTTTATGGCATATACTGGAGGTGAACATTTCCCTTGTAGATGAAAAATGATGGGATCCTCTTCCCAAGTTATCCCTATGAATATTTTCTTCGGTGCCGTTGTCATAAACAATTAATATTTTTCACTGTATTAAACAATTTCTGATATCGTAGGCTAGATTTTTTAGAAATATTCGAAGAAATATTATAATTATTTAGTTTTTAACTTTTGAAATTTGTATTGTTGAATATTTATAACTGGATATATTGGATGAAATATGGAACCTATGTAAGAATTAGGAAGTAGCTTGATATTGGAAACAAATTCGTTTCTCGATTTCTCAGAAAATTTCATCTCAAAAAAGAACGCGAGAAACAAGAGAAATATTACAATAAATGTGAAATAAAAGTTTCGTCAATTTTTAACTCTCGCGGCTGAAAAGGGCCCTAAACAGGATTTGAATGGAAGTTCTTTAAACTCAGGAAGTTCTTCATTTCCCAGCGGTACTGCTTCCTCTGCTCACGAAAATTACGAGTTATATGGATTTTATGACGCGAACAAACCGGCAAAGGTGTCCAATTCTCTGCGACGAGAAAATCGCATTCAGTAGAAACAGAATAGCATGGCAAGACGCTATGGCTGACTCGAAGTGACTGCAATCACGTACAGATCAGCTTGAGAAGCTGGTCCATTAACTACGCACCATTTTTTACCCTCATACATCCTACTCCCCTCGTTGATCACCGTAGACCCCCCCTCCCTCCAAGTAACGTTGTCGTTAGACAAACACTGAAAACAAGGGAAATGACATGATTTTTCTCGAAAACGTTCGTTAAAATTCTTTTAACGAACCACAATCTGCTATCATATTGAATTCAATATCAAACGCTTTAATTTCCTAAGATTTCAAGTTGAAATATATTAAATTTTTAATAAAATAGTTGAACTTTCTACTAAAATAGATGAATTTTCAACCCAAAAAGGCGAATTTTTAACATTAAAAAATTAGTTTTCAACCAAACCAAATATTTTAACTGTTATGCAAAACATAACGATTTTTAACAAAATAATATACCTATAAAGATTAATTTTTCTTAAGATAGTTGAATCTTTAACCAAATATAAGAATTTTCAATTAAAAATTAATTTTCTAACCAAAATGACGAATATTTAAAAAAAGAGTTAAGTTTTCAAACTAAAAAGTCGAATGTTTTAGAAAAAAGTTGACTTATAAACGGAGAAGATTGATTTTTAACAAGAAAGTTAATTTCCAAACTAGTTAGATGAGATTTTAACCAAATTGCAGAATTTTCAACTAAAAAATATATATATTTCAACCAAAAATATAACTGTTCAATCGTCAGGCGAAAACCCCCATTTTAACTAAAAAAAACGATTTCAAACAGAAGAGTTAATTTTTTACCCAAAGAGGAGAAACATAAAAAAAAATTCAACAAAGTAGTTAGTTTTTTAAATAAAAAAGATGCATTTTTAACCAAATAGTTCAAATTTCAGCGAAATAATGGGATTTTGAAGCCAAAAAGATGAATTCTCTTTAAAACAGTTAAATTTTTAACCCGGAAATATGAGTTTGACAAAAAAATGTTAATTTTGTACCAAACTGTTAAATGTTTTTTAAACCAAAAATATGGATTTTGTAACCAATTAGGTAATTTTTAACTAAAAAGTTCAATTTTCGACCAAAAAGTTTAGCGTTCTAACAAAAAAGAAAAATTATCAACATAACTGTTGAATTTTTAAGCCAAAACACGAATAATCTACAAAATAGTTAAATTTGTATCCCGGAAATATGATATTTCAATAAAAAAGTTAATTTTTCTACTAAGTAGTAACATATTCAAATAAATACTTTAATTTTTGACTATAAAGTTGAATTTTTTACCAAAATAATTTAATTGTCAACCATATTGTTCAATTCTTTACCAAATAGTTTAATTTTTCAATAAAAATACGATTTTTCAACAAAGATGTTGAATTTTTAATCTGAAAATGTGAATTTTCAGCAAAAAGTTTCAAAGTTTCACAACTTTCAAAAATTTTCATAAAAAAACAAAAAAACAATTATTTTTCTTAATCAAAATTTTTACTAGAAATAAAATATATTTCGAAACTTCTCTAATTAAATTTTTGATAAAAACTAAATTCAAAAAATGAGATCATTTTTAAAAATATGCCATTTTTTCAAGGGGGCGTAAGTTTTTATCGTGATTCTTTTAGTATATTTCAACAAGATTTACAAATTATCCTAATGATATTTTTCAATAGGACAAAATTTTAAAGTGTTTTAGATAATATGACTAAATCGGGATATTTTTAAAACGCAGTGAAAGGCTGCTTTCTTTTCACAAAAAAAGTTGTTCTTCGCAAGAATTTAATTTTAAGACAGTATGTTTTTTATGGCAGCAATACGTTATAAAATTATATTTTTTGCAATAGATAATATATTATATTATTATTGGACTTTCCTAACTACAATGGCGCATGTTTGTGGAATTCTTCCAACTTGTAAAGTGATAGTGTTGAGGAAATTCCTTTTGAATCGCGTTAATAATCTCTGTTGAAGTCACAGGATTATTTGCCACTTAAATGTTGGTTTTCAAAGGGATTAGGATGACACGTGTCTTACCGATTTGTCACAAATATGTTTTAATCAAGCTATGATTATTTGAATTTAAAAAATTGAAAAAGTCGATGATTAAAAAATGGTTCAAATATTTGTTTAAAGTATATGATATTTTTAAATGTAATATAGATAATTGATTGTTCTTTTTACTCTAATAATTTTCTTGGCCTATTTCCAAATTAGATTTGGCCTGATAGAAATTAGCATTTGTTGCCAAAATGGGACAAGATACGAAAAAAGTCAAAGGAATAAAATTTTTTCTCTGCAAACTTTATAGAAAAAAATCTCATGATACTTTTATATTCTCACCAAAACGTTGTTCAAATTGTAAAATTAAGTCATTTTTTATGTTTCATCACAACATAAAACTTATTGTGGAGAATAAATAAATCTTTTAGGATTTTTTACATACTTTCACAAAAATCTTTAAAAGAATCTATTTTTTGTGAATCTAGAAAAAATTCAAGCGAAAAAAACTATGGAATTTTAAATGCATTGACTTTTAATATTTTCAGAAAAAATGCAGCCATTTTGTTAGAATCCTAAAGAAAAAGATAAATATCTGTATCAGATTAAAAAATATCACAGTATTGCCAAAAATTCGGACCACTTTTTGATATTCCGCGTTTTAAATTAAAAAATTCAAACACTCATAACTTTGTCAAAAAACAGTTTTGGCAAATCGGTAAGATACTCTTTATCTTATTCCCGTTAAAAAAATATAGGTCTTACAGTTAATAATAGATTGAAGGCATGGGAATATCCGTGTTTCAGAGTCTCAGACATTTGTACTCAGCAAAAGTTTCAAAATAAAAAAAGTTAATTCCTGCCTTATGTACTTTGTTTGAAAAAGTACTTTGATAAATTTAAGGAACGTAATTGAGCCGTTTAGAACAATTATGTAAATCTCACTTTTTTCAAAAATCATTTTTTCTACAGGTTCAATTAATTAGGTTTTAAATTGTTGATAAATGTTAGAAACGTGTAAGGAAAAAATTTACTTTTGCCAAAAAGCATGGCTAAAGTTCAGGTCGTTGTTAAGAAAAGATTATGACAACTGGATAAGGCCCATTTTTTCTCCGTATTACTAAGAAAAAAGATTATATACTAGGATTGAACTTATTTTTTATGTTTCGTGTGATATTTGTTATACTAAAAGATAATTGTCAAAGTTTTAAAAGTATTTCCTAGAACTCAAACATACAAAACATGCACTTTAAATAATTGAAAATGACTCTGCTTAAAATGACAGATAGGATCCGATAGGGACGGTTAAGATTCGGAAGTTCTTCTCATTTATCTGGATTTTTATACGGCATTTGTGTCTGGTTTTAAATATCGTTCTATGCGGAACTTGGTCGGTGTATAACATTTTTTCTATCAGGTTTTTTGTCCAGTTATATGCGAAATATTTTCGGTGTTCAGTAAAACCCTATACGGGTTTCATCGGATTCTATCCTGGTACTTATACGGTTTTTGTGTCCGACTTTGAATACGGTTCTATACGGAGCTTAGTCAGTTTATAGAATTTTTTCTATACGGCTTTTTATCCGGTTGTATATGCGAAATATTTTCGGTGTCAAATGGTCCTAAACGATTCTTTCAAATTTGGAGTTGATGTGTTATACTCAGAACGGAAAATACATTTTGATGACAACTTATGAAACCAACTAGAACTTACTTTAAAGAAAGGCAAAGTATGGAAAAAGCAGCAATTAAATTGAAATTTAAACGAATTTTATTCTAAAATTGTTTTGAAACTCCATCTAGTCTTCATATTTTCCAATTCATGAATTGAATTTTGTTTGTATAATTTTGGAAAAATTTAAAATTAATATGTTTGTAAGAGATCGCCATTTATTTAATTTAAATTTGGCATCTTACAGTTTTCCCGAGTCGAAATATAATTCCTTTTTTTATTCTATAAAATTCTCTAGCCTCGGAGACCTTACGAAGATCTGATGAGGATTAATTCAATATAATTCAAGTGCTATTTAAATAGGCAAAATGTGCACAAATTTCTATTTGTGCATGTTTGGACGTCTTAACACCGGCTTAAGGATGTACACTACGTACAATCAATCTCAAAAGTCACCAATCTTTAAAATGATTTAGAAAATCGACAAAAATAGATCTATTATTGAATTATGAAATATTGACAAAAGCATCTGAGTGTACTTTAAAAAAAATTATTCAGGTAAAAATTGTTTATTTAACAGTAGTTATTTCGAGCTTTAGTTTTTGCTTTCTCTTTTGGGAAAATTTATAATTCTTATTTAATCCTAATGATCAAGGCCACATTTTACTCTTTGAATGATTCTCAGTCATTCTATTTGGGTGGTGTTAATTAAAATTTAAATTATAATTGTTCATAATAGTAATAACTGTATGATTCCGTAATTAATTTTTTAAAATAAACTCTACCCAAATAGAAATTTAGAGAATCCTTCGAAGAATAAAATGAGGCTTTGCTCATTAGGATTAAACAAGAATTGTAACTTTTCCCTAAATAGAAAGGAAAAACTAAACCTGTTAATAACTACTGTTAAATAACAATTTTAAACCAGAAATATTTTTTCTGAAGTTTGCTTAGAAGCCTCCGTCAAGATTTATAGAAATTAATAATAGATCTATTTTTGTGGATTTCATAAATCATTTTAAAGATAGGCAACTTTTCAGATTGATTGAACGTATTGTACATCCTTAATCAAATACTTATTAGATTCTCCTAGATTCTGTATGCATTGATTATTCTTATTTTTAATGTGCATGCGTTGTAGAGCGCGCTGTTTTTGAAATAGCAAAAAAGTACAGAAAGTACAGAAATTTTACATCCTTCCATCTTCTTACTTGTTTTTAATGCAGAATAAAACTACAATGTGATTTTATTGAATAAAAGAAATGTTTAGTAGATTATAAATTTCCTATATTCAATAAATGCTTAATAATAATTTTGATCTTAGGTCGCTGAGTTGAAAGCTAGATTAATGTAATACTCTCTAAATATGAATCATCGAGAAGTATACCGCTAATTCAAGTCAGCGTATATACGCTGACCAATCAGCGAAATTTAGCTGTTTATAAGTGAAAATTCACTGATCAGCAGCTAAATTTCGCTGCGAAGAAAATTTTAATTCAATTTTTTTCTATTTCAAAGAATACCCAAATTTTTGTTTCAAATTTATATAGAAAATTTCTGGTACTTTAATGAAAATTGAATAATTTTATTATAGTATATTTTATTGAGATAAAAAGAGACGTTTATCAATAATCTGCCGACTTTATTCTGTCGGATTGAGATTGGCTCGAGTCGTGCGAAATGTCTTTGTGCTGGGGAATCCATGAAGCATTTTTTGATTCTGAATATATAATTTTGGATTAATCAAAATAATGTTTAATATCCTAACAAAGATATTTTAATAGATTGATATTTCATAAGTTTATATTTATTTTAACACCGTCATGAATTTTTAATTCATCATA